>CACVKI010145813.1:14533-199207 GCA_902732785.1 Trichogramma evanescens
TCTCTCTCTCTCTCTCTCTCTGAGTCCTTCTGCAGTCTTTGGAGTAATTGGCCGAAATTGGATTCAATCGACAGTGAGAAAAAGAGAAAGCCTTAAAGTAAGGAAAATCTGCCTTGATTCCTCGGAGCAGGAAATACCTTCCTTTCACTTCGACGCCCGTTTCATGGCGTGCACCCCTTCTTTATCTCATCTCCTGCGTAGTCTTATATATATCTCTCTAGCAAGAGAGAGAGAGAGAGAGACTAACTTCGGTGCGCGCCGATGCTCCGCGCGCACACTTTAACTTACCTGCGACTTTTTTTCCGCCGGCACAATCTCGTTATATCTTAACTGACACGAAAATTTAAAAGAAAAAAGAATATGGCGCAGAAACAAATTTGACGTTCCTCAGTGATAATCCAGTAATAATTATTGCCTTCGTCTCGACAAAACGAGAGAAATAATTCAGGACAATATCTGCTCTGCACATTAACGCTGCTTTATACAATAATGGTTTATAAAACCTGCACATCGGGCGTGTACGTGTGAGTGCGAAATTGAAAGAGCCCAGAGAAAAAGAGATGTGCTGCCTGTACTCGCGCTAATCCTTCTTAGCACGCGGTTTTTTTTATTTTTATTTTATCCATCTCTCGACTGGCGTAGATCCATTTTGCCTGCACAACGCAGAGAGAGAGAGAGAGAGAGAGAGAGTGGAGCGCGGCAGTGAAAACAGAGACTCTCAGGCAGCTCCACACCTACATCTCCTATACACGTAACTTTTTTATACATGTATATCCAATCTCTCTCTCACTCGTGCGATACAGGAACTATTGGTTTTTTCCAGCTGGCTGAAATTTTTAAGCCCCCATTCCTCGACGTATATATATCGACGTATTATCTCGTCGCCGCCACCGACTCTGCTGCACTGGCACTGCACTGCACGGAACGCGCGCGCGCGCTTACTTTTCGCGGATGGTCCCTGCGCAAAAATTTTTCCTCTGATATAAAGAATTTTTCACTATACTATCTGTATGTAACTCAGCTGTATGTACATATATTTCATAATGTAGAATGCACACACGCGTACATTTATATACCCGGCTTGCTTGAGTTCTATCGTATCGAGAAATCGAATATCGATTTTATCTTCTGTGTCATAGCGTCTCTGGAAATCACGATAAGGTCCCATGCCACCTCGCGATGATAGTCGGCAAAGAGGAAACTGCAAATTTAAAAAACGAGCGACGTTTTGATATCGTTCCTCTTTTTCTTTTTGCCTTATAACTTATTGTGATGTTGGAAATTTTTACGTCGATTAAACCCTCATGAAACCGTATAGAAAAAAAAAAAATAGAAAACTGCATGCGCAGAGAGAAAGAGTATATAAAATGGGAGAGGAAAACTGCACTATGGAAAATATCTGGCGGCACAAAGGGAAACGTTATTCGATGCATTTATTCGCAAAGTTTTGCCGGCCGCGTAAAAAAAGTGTCATTTTTGCAAAATAACTTCATTCGGATGGCGAAGTCGGGCAGAGATCCTCGCAACGAGGTAAGAGAGAGATAGAGAGCCTATATCAGATTCGCACTTTATATATACCTATATAATACCTATGTATCTGCAGCCGCGTAACTATGCTAGAAGGTTTCGAGAACCATGCCATTTTACTCGTTATTGAAATGCAGATAAGGAGAAGTTTCTGTTTCTCCCGAGATGAATCCAATATGAAACCAAGAGAAGTATTATATAACTTGGAGCACTCGCGCGTCGTGCACACTGCGGAGCACTTATATATGCATGGATCCTCCTCCCTTCTCCCTTACAGCTCCCTCACGCTCATACATGTTAATTAGCATTTATAGGAAAAGTTTATTGACGAAAGAAAAAAATATAAAGCACGCGCAAGAAGTAGAAGAAAATTGTAATTTCGTTCGGCCATGGCTTGTGCTTTTTATATTCAAGCTCACGCGCGCTGCCGAAAGCACATATACACGTACGTATAATGGCAATTAAACGTGCCCTGGCTGTGCTGCCGCTGCTGCTTCTGCTGTTGCTGATGCTGCTGCTGCTGCTGCTGTGCGCAACCGGCCAGAGCCCCTCTTTAATATTTCGCCCAACTATGTATGTAAATAGTTGCACGCGCGCGCGTACGCAAGCAAAAGGAGCCATGTACATATACCTTATATGTATACGGTGCAACGAGTCCGACGGCGCGCAACTCACTAATATTCTCGTATAAATGAAACTTTCCGCTCGTTGCCGACGCCGCCGACGCCACCGTTCTCCCTCGCGAAAAAAAGGTAGAGAGGGAGCGAAAATATCAAAAGGTTTTTCGTTTCGCACGCGGGCGCACGCACGCCCCCGTAAAATAGAAAATACACATAGAGAGCGACCACCAAAGGAAAAGGAGAAAATGTATGCAAGTGTGTATATGTGTTTGTGTGTTAGTTGCACACCGAGGCGGTGCGAAGCAAATGAGATAAAAGAACACATGCCATGAATGCATAACGAATGATAAGTATGAATTTGAGGATATACGCAGACGGAAGGGTGCACTGTATTTCCTGTACGCTTTCCATTGTGCCAATTATTATTTAGTCGAGGTATAAGTTTACTCGTGCGCTGAAAAATCTCAAAATAGTCCAATCGATAGTCTCGATACATAATATCTTTACACTGCACAGGTTATAGTTGAATATCGTATCGGAGATCGATTTCACAACTCTAGACTGATTCGTTTACGCTGATATTCTTGTAAAACAAATTATTTGCTTATTACATACAATTATCGACGAAGTACCTGTTTCAAAGTTCCATTAAATTACAACCCAGCTGTGATTTGCGTCGTGGGAATTCACGCAGTGACCGGAAATATAACAAATAAATCGAATTATAACAATGAATGCCGCCCTATATACGACACGAGCGTTATTTTTCTTTCGTCCTCCCGTCCTCGCTCGCTTTCGAAGTTTGCCGCTTGTGCTGAATCACAGCTTGATTTTAGGCTATCGTGCGTATTTCTTCCGACTCTTATACGTCGGTTTCGCGCAGGGGCCACCGGACTAGAGCGTACTGCGCTAGCTCATTTTACTTGCAAATGTAATCACCAAAGAGTGGAACGGAACCATTGACCGTGATAGCTCCACGTTTATGAATAGTTTTACGCTTTCTCACCTTATTTTTTAACCCTTCCGCGCCCTCTGCTCTCTCTCTCTACCTCTTCCAACGCTTGGAAGCGAGAGAAATAAATAATGTTACCCTACGTACACGCCTCTTGATTTTTCTCGTTGCCTCTACCCCCTTTTATTTTCAACCTTTGCTATTTACATCAATCGCGTGTACGCACACTCGGCCCACCCAAACGTAATGTAACTGCAAACAGAATAAAACTTGCAATGAGCGAAATATAAATTGTAAGTGGAACGACGAAACTTTATTACAGCCAATCGATGCTCGCGCGAATTTTGCTGTATGTACACGTTCGTGTACACGTGTGTGTGTGTGTGTGTGTGTGTGTGCTTGCTTCGGCGACAGCGACGACGATGATGACGACTGCGACGCAACCGTTGCACAACTCAGTAAACAAGCCACTCGCGATACGCTGCACAAGTCCGCATGCAGGTGAAAATTGAATAAAGCGCTCGGGTGCAAAAAAAACAACGCTCGCTCGCGCACGTTACACCGACAGAAATTAATTTTCTTCTCGTAAAGTAGCGATTTGTGAATTTACCTCGCTGCTGTTGCTCTCTCTCTCTCTCTCTCTCTCTGTTTCCCGCTGTAGAATACAGCGCACGCACAGTATGGCCAAAGAGAAATGTAAATTACCATTTGTAAGCTAGCAGCTCATTTATATTTATATATTGTTTTTGTGGCGAAGCGATGCAGCGTGCGTTTCGACAATCGCTCAAAAACTCTGAATATTGTATGGATACACGATCGGCCATCGGCGAATGGCTAATAATTCATCTGTTTGTAAAACGCGCCATTCGACACACATATTTGATGTACATTCTCACGTGAAAAAATCATACATATAGTATTGCTTACATTTAAAATTAACTCAAAAAGACGCCATTTTTATGTCATTTTTACGCACAACTGAACATATTGAATTTGGAAGCTTTTTTGTGTTTTAGGAAATAATCTTGCATCTGTTCGCTATTCGGATTTATTTGTTTATAAACTTATCTAAATTAAAAAATTAAAAAATTGAAAATCATTATATTTCAAGACAAAATTAAAGAACAGTATTTACGTTTCATATAGACAATTTTTTCTATTTGTGGTAGTTTTTTAAAATTTTTGTATGCTTAAACGAAAGAACATGCTTCACAATTTTCATTTCACTTATTGCATTTCACAGCTAAATTTTCAATTACTCACTATTTTACCAAATCATTGAAAATAATATTAATTAATTCAATTATACCTGCATAAACATTATAACTTTTACATCCATAAAATCCAATAAATCCAATAAATATTTACCAGATTCATACATTTTTCATCTTTAAATAATATGTGAAAAAAACAATTTTACGTTTATCAATTATGGTAAAATAAGTATTAATCGATGAGAAAAATGTCCAAAAATTAAACTAGAGAGGTATCCTGTTATAGAATTTAGTATTTTTACGATAGTTATTCTTGTAATAGAGTTCTTGTATATTATTTTTTTCAACCAACATACCCTGATAGAAATGCTCAATATGACAATTGCCTTATGGTAAAAAATAACAATTTGAAATGATTTAAAATACGTTATCATCAATTGTCTTGTTTTTGGCAATTTTAAATAACCTAAAAATTACAGTTTAATCATTTCTAAAAATTTAAATCCAATTTTCAACCACTGTAACTATGATAATACTACTTTGAGCCTCTAGATGGCGAGTATCTTTATTTCGTTAAATCTGCTAGTGGCAAAGACAAAATAATTGTATGTAAGTCAAATCACGGTTGTTTCGCTACACATTACTTCTTGTTGAGAAAAAGCAAAAAAACATGAAACTACATATAATTATAAAATTAAAAAAAAATGCTTCAACAAAAACTTGTCATATATAAGACATTTCTACCAGGGTAGAAATTTTTATTGTATGTTTTCTCTCCGCGTATGAAAATTGTATCTTCCTGAGTTTATATTTAATATTTACTATGTGTATGATTTCTGTAAATTTGGGTTGACGTAATATTTCGAATGCATAAAGAAAGCATCATTCTCGTCGCGCAATTATAATGTATAATAACGTAATACACGTGTGTGTTATGCTGCACTTGCTCTGCGAATTTCGAATGAATCACTCAACAGATATAACATGTAAAATAAAAATATTTTGACTCGGTCGCACATTTGTTTGACGCTTGTATGTATATGTATAAAAAGCAGTAGCGCGCAAAGGCAAGCCAACGGCTCCGATATCGCTTTCTCTCTCTCTCTCTCTCTCTTTCTTTCACTCTGTATATCGTGCACGCGTATATTTATAAAGTATATTACTACTAATTCTAAATTTGCTCGCTTGGAAAAATATTACGCTGGAGAGCGCGAGGATGACGATGATGAATCGATTGTTTATTATAGAGATATTTAAGAAAAAATAAAAGAAGTAATGGTGTAATTCGCGTTTCCGGAGCAGCGCGCGTGTTTTCATTACCAAAATACCTATCGGCTGAATCATAGCTGCGTATTTGGTGCATCCATTAGACCGAGGCTCTGCTGCATAACCGACGCATAGCCGGAAGAGAATATAAAAAGAAAAAAAGGACCGAGCTGCTCTGGAGGAAATATTCACAAAAATTCGATAAAAATTCCTCGCTCATATAGGTGCGTCGGAAAAATCAAAACGTCCTCGACGATATAGCCGAAGGATAAAAAAAAATCCGATTCGAGAATTATCGGCATTGTATCCTATTGCGCATATAAAGCGAGAATACATAAATATATATAATACGCGCGTGCAGAGGTGTAGCTATATATATATTTTGCTATACGTGCATCAATTCGTGCGGGCGCGCTGAACAAGTCCAAGTCATTCAGTCCCCACCTCTCTTCGCAAGACTTCTCTTTCTCTCTCTCTTTCGTTCTCTCTTTCATATATGTGCAACAGCAGCAGCAGCAGCAGCAACAGTAGATATATATAAGTGCCGCGCGCGATGTATATATGTATATATAAAACTCGTCGGACTCGCGTGCTTCGGGCCAGTCTGGCTCGTTCGCGCCTACCGTCTGCACATAATATATATCTCGCGCGCGGTGTATAAAAACATATACTCTGGGCGAATCGTGTATCGAGCCTCTCTCTCTCTCTCTCTCTTTTTCTCTCTCTTGCTCTGCCTTTGGAGTAGTGTGTGCTGTTGCAGCAGGTGCAGTGTTGCAATAGCCATTGTCGTACGCACACGCGCGCACGACGCATCGAACGAGGCTCGCGCGCCCGCGCGACAATCGATTAATAAATACATAAATTATTGTACGTTCGAAAAATTCAAAGCGGCCCCAGCGCATCGCGTATATATATGAGGACGCACGCGCTCGAGAAAGAAATTGCTCGACGCTGCAGAAAATAAAATAAAAAATCGAGTAAAAAGTGAAAAGAGAAAAAGAAATATATATTACCGAGGTGTCAAAAAGGAGAGAGAGCAAAAGAAAAAAATTATCGCGCGAGTGTCGCTAAATTTCAGTTGGAAAGTGAGTGTGTTGTAGGTGTTTATGTGCATGTGTGTTCAGTGCGTATGTGCTTTGTGCGAGAGCCGTCGTCGACTCTTGCCTCGTACGTTATAAGTGTCTTTGTGTCTCGGGTATATATTGCACGTATATAGCGCACACAAACGCACACACGCGCATTATTATTATACACGGATCGCAGCCGAAGTAGCAGCAGCAGCAGCAGCAGAGGCGAAAAGAGTTTCGTGCATGTACGTACCAACACACACATACATAGGTGAATATAATACGCGAATGTGTGCACGCGAGTTTGTGTTTGTGCAAGAATGAAAAAAAAAGAAAACCAAAGCGGTTTTTACTCAGCTTACACAGCAGCCGGCGCACACGTGACCGTATAATACATACGTACATGTAAGCTGCAAGAGAGCTCTGGGGCTCTCCTCGCCAGGCCGACTTGTTATAAACGTTTTGCAAAGAGAGAATCCGCGAGGCGAAGTTGCCTGCCGCTGCTCACGCTGCCGCTACGGCTGCTGCAGCCGTTGTTGTTGTTGTTGTTGTTGTTGTTGTTTGAGCTGTGCTGTCGTCGTTGCACTTTGGATTATATAAACTACTGTGCGACGAGCGAAAAATTCGGAGCTGATTTCGACGCCAACCGACGAGTATCTTCTGCTGCTATACTGCCGCTGATGCTCGCAGCTCTTTATTTTATTTTTGTCAACGAGGCATTAATTAATTCTCAGCTAATTTTCCGGAGGTACGTACACGAGCCGTTGACTTTTTCGTGAGGCTTTTCATTTACCCGACGCGCAGCTACGTTAAACCGTACATTATTATTTGTTTCTCAAAAGAGAGAGAGAGAAAAAAAGATTACCGAAAAACGTTGTTATATGTGCTGCTGTGCCTCGGCGTGTCGACTTCATAATCAAATTGTTCCGTATACACGGCCTATGTTTGTCCAACGCGCGTCAAGGCGAAATTTCGTTTTCAAATCCTTGGCGTGGATGTGCAAACACACAAGCGAACGTACATATAATTCATCCGATTCTCGCGCGATGACATACCTATATACAACTTGAGGCCTTGAATTACCGATGCAACAAAAAAAACTCGTTAAACTGCGCTCTGCGCTGGTTGTTTTTTTTATTTTTGTCAAATGTGCAGCCATCGATAGTGCATTTGTAACGCTCGGCTCGCAATCGACGATCACGAAACAAACGTCGCATCGGAAGATTTTCTGCAAAAGTCCTCGGTGCAATTTAATTCGTCCGCAGCGCGTGCAATTGTTTTATCGATATACACACGCACTTTATTTAAAGGTTGCACGCATGTTTACGTTGTCGAGGGGAGAGGGGGGGGGGGGGTACATTGCTTTGGTAACGCAGGGCTTGAATTTTCGACCCAGCAAAAACCCAATAAAAAACACACTACGGCATTTGATCGACTCATCCTTATCCAAATATACGCGTGGAAGCGATTTTAAAACGTTTTGTTTACGAAAATACAGAGCAGCGGCTCTCAGAGAAGTCAGGTATCGGCATCTATATAAATAAAGCCGTCTCTGAATTGCTCTCTCTCTCTCTCTCTCTCGCGCGCTAGAATACGATTTAAATGTCCGTTTCGTTGGCAGAGCGCATACATATGAGGGGCTTTGAAAAAACGAGCATACATATATCGAATGAGAGAGCAGAGAAGAGAGAGAGAGAGAGAGACGTCTTGCTATGCGCCGCTTTATAACGACTAAATAACCCATGCGTCGTGACCCAATAAATGTCGAATGCCACACCGGTGCAGTGTGCTCGCGTATATAACTCATCAATTTCTGCATGTACACACATTCACGCATACGATTGGCTGGACGCAATAACTCCTCGTGCGCATACACAAACGCTTATGTGTAGTAGTAGTAGTAGTAGTAGTAGTATGGTATATCCCAGCGGGTGCAGCTACGGCAGCTGCTAATTTTTCCGTCTCTTTTTGTTCATCGCGTGGCGCCTTTCATACGCTTCAACGCTTACCTTTATACACACACACACATACGCACTCTGCAAAGGTCTAACGCACTCACCGAGGCTGATCATGTATATTATACGTTCGAGCTCACACGCTCCGAGCAGAGAGCTATAGCTCACAGCAGCGGCAACGGAGCCAGGCAGACACGTACGTTTCACCGCGCCCCGACGCGGCTCTGGCCATTTACTTTCGAGCTCGGAGCTCTTTTGTGTGTGCCCCGCGTGTGCTCGATGTAGGTGTATGTATAGAAAAACGTCTCGGGCGAAACATTTGAAATGCAAATGTTCACGAAACTCGCGTTGCCACCGCCGCCGTTGCCGCCGACAGCAGCAGCACCACCACCACCACCACCACCGCCGTCGCTACCGACGCGACTAAAGATTAACGGAAAAAGTGTATAATACATAAACTTGTTGCGAGGATAACTCTGGGATGGTGAAATTCTCGCCCTCGCGCGCGCCCGCTCAACAAAGTTATGACAGCTTATAAAACGTTATTACGCGAGTGTGTGCGTGAGTGCTACTATTGCTGGTTCAAGGATGTTGAAAAGTCCATCGACGAGCACGTAGGCTTGGAGAATTTTCACAAAAACTCCAAGCCTGCGCCGTGCTTGTATTGCGTACGTAAATAAAATGAAATAAACAGGCGAGACGCGGAGAAAGAGATCAGCTATATACGTGCGTGTGAAATCGTGCGAAGCGGATCGCTGCAGCGTGCAGTCTCGCGACCGACCGAGAGACATTATTTGAAACTACTTAACGCTCTCTTAAACTACGTCTCACCCGAGGCAAGACACACCGTCGCGGCGGCGAATATCGCGCGTAAGAAGGAATAAATTAACATCCCGTCTCTCGGACAGCAGCAGGCAGCGTGTGGCAGATTTCTTGCACTCGCGCATATGTGCCTCATGCACATTTTATCGATGATAATTCATCGCGATAAGAGCCTTATCTTTGTCGCCTTGACGCTCGACGCATACCTCGCTGTCTCTATACACTCTTTTTCTTTCGTTTCGTTTCGTCGTTGTAAGTATCGACTTTTATTTCTTTTTTTCTTCTTATTTTCGCCAAGACGTTTAAATGCTTTAATTGACTCGGCGCTCGTTGCGGTTTATTTACGACGTGCGGCGTTTCGGAGTCGTAAAAACTCGGTACGGCTCTCCGACTGCGTGTGCAGCAAGTATACGTGTAAGGAAAAAAAATTCAATGGTTTCACTTATGCGTGCATGTTGTATCGGAGAGACATCTAACGCGCGCACAAGCGTGTGCAGCTCGATCCCTTTTTTCCTTTTTTCACTTTCTTCGTCTCTCTCACATTCGCTCTTTCGCTGTTCTTCTCGATTTATCTCGGGAAAATGTATAAAGTGTGTAAATTCACGGTTTGACATGTTCGCGAATCATAAAACCACCAATTATAAATTTACACGTGCTGAAAAAACACGTTGTAAAAAAAAAAAAAATTATACACGCCATTTTCCGTGACTTTGTCCCTGAGCTTTTTCTCTCTTCATCTCGCCGGCGTTTTAACGAGATAACAAAGATGAGGCGCCTTTTTTTTTAGCTTTTAACAAAATTTATATATCTCGTCGGGTCCGCGCGCGTGCGTTACACGCTGACGCGCGCGAAATAACAGCTGAAACTGATTTAACAAACAGGTCAAAGTAATTATACGTACTATACACACATACACACAAACAGACAGACACACACACAGAGACAAAAGCGCACAGAGGGAGAAAGAGAGAGAGACTATGGCTGGCTGCGCTCGCGGAGGATGGGAACTTTTAAGAGCGAAGCGCGCGCGAGGTAATAAAATAAACGTCACTCTCCATTACGCTTTCTCGCGTGTTTTAATTCGCTCATGTCGTACACGCGCGTGTCGCTCTGCTGTCTCTCTCTCTCTTTCTCTCTCTTTATTCAGAGACTGCTTGCCAGTGCAGCAGCAGCAACAGTGCAGCGCCCGCTCGGTGATCAGAAGTTGTTGAAATTTCGTTTTATGGGCCCGCGGCTGTCGACGACGGCAACGTGACGGCAACGACGCGGCGAGACGCCAAAGACCCGCAAGCGAACGAAAATAAAAACATTTTTATTCCATTACAGGATGCCGTGCAGCTGCTGTCGTGGTTGCTGCTGCAGCCGTGCAGTAAAGTCGGGCCGATCGATTAATTTTTTCAAGCCAATGTGTACACAGTGTGGCGCGCGCGTGTGTTTGTTTGCGTTAATTGATTCAATGCTTTTACTTATTTATTTCTTCGTGCCAAGCTATGCCAGAGGGTTTTGAGAAAAAATTCCAAATGTAATCGTCAAATTCGGACGTGCTTAATCACTGCAGATCCATTTGGGCGCGGGATATGTCGCTGTCAGTCTTAATCGGAGACAATTAAACCAGACGCATTTATACATCTACGGACGTACACACACACACGCGCATTGTATGTCATACAGCCATGGCAGTATATTATCGAGAATATTAACCTTGTTTGACCTAGCCGCGGAGACTCGAGGCATTAACTATTTAGCCGCCGCCAAAGTGCTTAATTATTCCAGCATGTAAGTGCAACATACATACTCGGCTGTGCTGTCGCGCTGCACACGCCGAAACCTTCGAGTTAACGTCGCCGTGACTGCACAGAGTAGAGCAGAGCAGAGAGAAAAAAATAATAATAAAACCGCACCGATATATTTGTACAGACTTTTTACGATTCATACATGTGCGGACGTGTTGAAGTGTCTCGGCGCGTGTAAAGCTCGTAACATGGTACACATATATAATATTCTTGGACGCGGAGCAGCTTCTGCACTCGTCAGAGTCAGTTTCAGCAAAAGTAACAAAGAGAGAGAGAGAGAAGAGAGCGAGAGGCCAATGACGCAACCTCTCGCGTATGCGTGGGTGTGCAGCATGTGCTGCTTCTCTTTTGGGTGAAAAATACACGTGAATGCAGTGCAGTCGAGGGCTTTGTTTGCACTGGCTGGCGAGTAGCAGCAGCAGCAGCACAACGTGCATGCGAAAGCACGACACGCGAGCTCTCGCATATAGTACGTCTCGGATGTAGCAGCCGAAAATATATATACAATGTTGACCTGTTGACAAGTGTCTCCGCGCAGCTCTTTTATATTATACACACATATGAAAGTTAAAATAACTGTATAAATGCATAAACGTGTCGCGAAAAACTGCGCCGCACTTGTGTATATATACATCGACCGAACGAGCGCGTCTACTCGCGGCTATATACGTGCAATATTTATTGTTTAAATATATGCCGCACATAGTATGTTGTTACGCGCGCGCAACCGAACGATCGATACATATCGCGCGCTGCTGTGTAGTAATTATTCAGCTTCGCGGTATAAATTAATGCGCGAGGTGTGCGGCGCGCGATATCCATTTTTAGATTCCACGCGCGCAGAGGTGCAGTAGCCAGTACGGTTACTCTGTCGAGTCTCGTTACACCGGCGGCCGCGTGGCTCTTTTATTATGCACTGATTGACTAATTAACAGATTGATAAGCTTATATGTATACCATAATTAAAACTGGTCTGCGATGCGCGCGGGAAAAACCTTGGACATCTCCGACGACGATGCAAGGATGATAAAAGTTTCGATCTATTATACACATGATATTTTATTTTTAGAAAAGTTCGCGCTTGTGATTGTAAAACGTTCAATTATATTTTTATTGGCGTAAAAGATACGAAAAAAGGCGAATTATGTGTATAAACGAGAATCAATTTTAATGTGCCGCTCTTCTGTACATCATATATGCTATAATAGCCAAGTGTTTTGCTGCTGCTTCTTCTTCGTCTTCATTCGCCTGATGCTTCTCTTCCTTCTTTTCTTCGACTAAACGTCTGATTCATATGCATGAGATCTCTACTACTACTCGTCTTAATTATTGTGCGGATGAACAAAATGTACGATACATAAAAGAGCTTTTTGATCTTCCGCCATCGTTATGAAGTCTTTTGCCGTAGCGAAATATATCTAATGGCTGCTATGAAAATTACTGTAATGGCGATGATGCCTTTGCTCAAGTTAAATTAGATTTCGATATTTCGTTCCATTTCCGTTTTAAATTTTACGGTCTATAACCTGGCATGGCCTCTGGAAGGCGCTAACGCGGCTTTTTGTGCTCGCAACTACGGTGCGTTGTAGTTTTCCTTTGACAATTATTTTTTTTTCTCCCTTGTTATTAATTGCATCAAGCTGTAGACAATCAACTCTTTATAGAGCGTAGAATTACAAAAAAATATAACAAAAACGGCAAATTTGCATGACAGCTTCACTCAAAAGCTGGTGTTGGAGTGAAGGCTACACCGAAAATGTTTTTAATCCAAAGCTTTTAAAGTATAAACCCCCTTTGTTCGAGATTAAGTAAGAGAAAATAACGAGGATTTTCTCTCTCTGATCTTCGGCTTTTGGTGTGATATAATTAATTTATCTTTCATCTTATCGATGTTTTGTTTGTCTGGCCAAATGAAACTCGCCAAATAGACTGCCTAAAACCAATACGTATCGGTTCCGATACTCGAAATAATTCCCGAAAATTGTTGCTTCGATTCTCATATGGTCTGCGCGCGTGCGGTTATACAAGCGCAGCACGCACCCGGACCTACGCGTATAGGAACAATTTATCCGAGGCAAACAACGTATAAGTACACATTACGCGCGTTTGGATCGTACCCAGCGATTTGGCAACGTCTGTAAGTGAGAGAAGAGGAGGAAGAGAGAGAGAGAGAGCAAGAGATTGGCGGCCCATCTATCATGACTCAACTGGCCAGGCCAATAAAACGACGCTCCAATTCATTAGTATTCTGCGCTCTAACGCTCGTGTGTATGCGCTGCTTCACTATCTCTTTCTCCGAGCTCTTCGAAGGCATGCGTGCATTTAGTTGTTTCAGCCGCGTTGAATTTAGAACCGTGCGCACAGACGGACAGACACACATACACACAGCCGCGCGGCGGCCTACTGACGGTGCTGCTGCTGCAAACAAACGAAAATTTAAACGCTCGAAAGACCTGCGGTTGCCGCATACTGCCTCGCAGCGCAGCTAGCTAATATATGAAGATAAGTCACAAATCATAATATTTACGAGTTGCTCGGACGGCCGAGAGGCATTTATCACGCCGCTCGCGATCGAACGAATTTATTCCAACCGAGGCGCACTGTATTATACCAGAGGCGTATTATATCTACGAGCGACAAGTCGAGAAATTAGGAAAGATAACGAGCTACGATATTTCGTTCAATTAAGACGAGACAGAGGGAGAGAGAGAGAGAGAGAGAGAGAGAGAGAGAGAGAGAAAGAGAGCGAGAGCGAATCTTCACAAAGAAAATCGAGCTCTCGAGTTGCGCCTCGGAGAAATTTTCGGGAAGTTTGCCAAAACGAGAGGGAGTGAGAGAAAGTGTCACGCGCGCTTGTAAATATAATTGTTATAGTGTTCCGCAACAAGCTCCGATGCGCGCTCCCCACGCCGACGACGACGACGACGACGACGACGCTCGTGCGAGCGAGCTATACGCGCGCTGACAAATAGCAAATTTACTTATGCATATGAGCAATCCATTATACATGCAGTAACGAAGCTATGCACTTTCCAATTGAGAACAATCACGATTAATTATATGCGGCTGCAAATGTGTTGTCGTGCGCCGCTCGGCCCAAGCTAGCTCTCTGCTGCTATATACACACACACATAAACGTATTGGCAATTATATAACGAGGGCAAAGTCATTTTTTCTCTCGAGCTTTTTTTTCTCTCTTTCCTCGTATATACTTTGTACGTAAACGTCGCACAGTGCATGCAAAATTTTGCCAGGCCTGTGCTGCTACTATATATACCAGCTTATACCAGCAGTGCTCATGAGCTCTTTACACGATCGGAGCTGTCCACGCGCAGCAGCAGCTGGCGTATATAATACCGTACACGTTTCTCTGGTCACGAGGAGAGAAAGAAATAGCTCGTCGAATCGAATATCTCGACGCTAATTAAAATACCTCCGAACGCCGCGTACAATGGCTCTTTCTCTCTCTCTCTCTCGCCGTCTCTCTTTTACATAAAGGTCCACCCACTAAGAGGGCACATACACACACACACACACACACACACACTCATATATAGCTCGCTCCGCGTGCACTGCACTGCAGCTCGCGCAGAACACAGCATGATTTATCGAGGTATAATGTTTTGTTTAGTCGGCGCGCGGACTGTTCTCCGCGCGCACGACGATGATATCTGCCCGCGCAACTACTCGCGGCTTCGAGATCGAGATATATTACGTGCACTCCACAGATGTGTATGTATGTGTGTGTTGGTGTGCGAGTGTATCTTCGCGTAAAGGGCCTCACCACACAAACACGCACACGTACCATACGTACTTGCGCGCGCAGTAGTTATTTATACACGTGCGTATGTAAAATTGTATCGTGCTACAATGTGCAACGCGAGGGAGTTTATTATTATTGGTCGTTTATGGTTTGTATATTGCGTGCGTGCGTGCGGGCATGCGCCTGCGCTCAATGGAGCGGAAAGGGATTTTTTATTCAACATTCGATCTGCGCGCATACCTAAGATAAGGACTCGCTGCTGCTGCCGCTGGATAACGAGAGATATGGTTACTTTAAGCTTTCTTTTTCTTCCTCTCTTGTTCGCTCTCTCTCTCTCTCTCTTTCGCTCGCTTATCGTTCCGAGCTTTGAAAAATTCTGCCTTTGCGAGCTCGGGGAGCGACGACCATGATGATCTCTTCCCGGTGGTGGAAGGAAAGAAGGAGGAGGAGGAGGAGGAGTAGATGGAGAGACGTTTTGTCTCGTAGGCACTTTTTCAAGATGAAACCAAGGTGATTTCGGCGAAACGACCCGAGTAATTCTTTTTATATGTCCGTGCAGCTTGATAACACGTATCGCCGTGACTGATTAATCTATTTTCGTCTCTCGTTTTGTTTTTGTTGATTTAATTTCGTACCCCCGCTGCTTCGACGCTCTATGTTTTGCTTCTTTCTTTAAATGTCTCAAGAAACGATATGCTCGCGTCGCCGGGGCGCATCATCGATCGACCTCTTTTGCTACACTAACTTGAACACCTGCCACGATGGCCCGTGTGTTAGCTGGTAGCGGCGCGCCATTTTATCGAAAAAGAAACTACACGCATCGTCGAATTTTATCGAAAGAGAACACTTAACTTTCTTTTACTTTTCCTCGGCGAACAACGGATAACTCGCTTTATTTTTGCACATCGACCATTCGCACCTTAACTTTTCCTTTACTCGCCCCGAACATCGACTGCGCTCCTCGCCTCGTGGCTTCTCATCGGACTCTTCTTCTTCTTTTCTACTACATCTATATATACGCTTACGTATATAAACCTTTCGTTTTTCGAGCTTCTACATCGTTTCACAATGAAATACTCTCTATCCTTTACGATCACATTTTTCCAAGCATTTCCACCCATTAAATTCATCCCTACTAACGTTACTAACTTTGCTCATTATCGAATTTCAAGGGATACGAGGATGGAAGTAACATATGGACGCCTTAATTTCATTTTGAAAATTTGTATTTTAACATTTTCATGAAAACTTTCATAATTAGCGACGATAAGAAATTATGCCATTGTGATAAATCAATAAAAGCTCTTTCAATAATGCCTCTGAAACTCGCGTAATTAAACGTGTTTGAATCATATCCGTCTCATTCTCTCTTTCCAATAAACTGCGAACCATTCCCCCGCGGATATTTCCATTCATGCTGTCATCTTACGCGAATATGACCTTTCAGCGCTATTGATATAAAGCTCGATTGAAAACTGCGACGCGCTGATGAAGGTTTTAATATATAAAAAAACACGACGAAATTGCAGTAGAAAATGTCGTGCATTCAACGAGTACGTCATAAGTTTCAAAGTCACCTTGCAGCAGCACTCGACACATCTGTAATTGTATATTTTACGGACTTTAAAGTCAATGAATTTTGAATAAATGCGCTTCTATCTAGAGAAGCTTGCGATGCTCTCAGAGGCTAAAAAAGCAAAAGAAAACTTTTTATCGTGCGTAAACACTCGCACGTTTTCCCATACCCTTCGGCTCGTGTACTTGGCTGCGCTTGGCTGAGTAAATCTTGGAATTATTTTACGTGGCGCAGCACCGTGTTAAGCAAAATCATCAGGCGTTATGAAAATTAGTGTACACGGCGAAAATATTGTTTTATATTTTGCATGCGCTGAAAACACGTAACAACAACAGCAACAACACGAACACGCACCGCAAACACGAAGACGTTTAAGGAACAAATGAACAATATCGTTAACAAACTCATCTGCATACATTGTCTGCTGCGGAGTGTGCACTACGGCAATCGCGCGTATTTGCGGCCAACACGTGCTCCGCGCGTATAATATATACACACACACGCAATGAATATTAAAGCAATGTTTGCGCTCGCGAGCTGTGCGCAGCCGTTAAACGTTTGACACGTCTCTCTAATGTATAAAAATTAAAAAAGAACAATGGGAAAATTTACGATTACTTATATTTATACTTTTGTTGTGTCTGTTCGCAGATCGAAAATCAGCGAGGAGGAGCAGCGGCGACGAGCGTCGTCGAACGAGACGATCAATAAACACTCGGCACTATACATCACGCAGCCTGGAAGGCGCGCAGCAGCAGCGCGCCAGCAAGTGTCGAAAAAGCAATAGCTGCTCGTAAAGCACACACGCGAGCGCTCGCGAATCCTTGCACCGAAGTGTCACGTGCAGCAGCATAGGAGCTTCTTCGCACGGCTCTCTATCGTATTTCTTCCTCGATTTCTCCTATCTCTCTATCGCTAGTACGCATAGGGCATCTTGCGCGCGCGTCATCTCTCGATGTTTGTACATATTGTATGCCAGTCGATGGATCACGGGTACATCTGAGTGTGTCTGTGTCTCTCGATTCCCCCATGTATACAAGCTCTCGCGCGCTGACCATGTATACGTGTAAATGTGTATTATACTAAATGTATCAAGTGCTCCGGTCTATTATACGTGTGTATTTATCTTCGATATATATCGCATTGGGTGCGTATACGGCTACGGTGACGACGACGAGGCGAAGGAATATCATATATTTATACGACAGTGCGAAATTATGTGAGTGTGTGTGACTACGAAGACGACGACGGGGAATAATACACATCATCATCTCAGTCGCAGTCATCGCGCGCATCGACGACGCTTCGCTAGTCAAGACGGCAGAGAACTCGACGCATCAAGAACTTACGTAATCCATTCATTCCCTTATTCGCTTGTTGTTACTTACAGGCTCGTTTAATATAAATCAGAGATACGCGACCGATTGCGTGTATACAGACCGTTGTTTCTTTGTAGTGCACTTGTGGTGTGCTCGTGTGCTCATATGTGTTCGAAGTACAACGTGCACGAAAAATATCTCGGAGCGGGCGTGTGCGCGTAATCTGCAAGTACGCAGAGCTGAACAACAACGAGAAAGAAGAGAGAAAAAAAATAGGAGAAAAAAATGAAAATCAGCGTTTCGACGATGCTGGACTGCAAACGATCGAGTTTCGGTCGTCGTATGCCGCTGCTGGTACCGCTGCTGCTTTTGCTCTGCGTTATCGGTAAGTGTCGATGTTGTCATTTTTAAAAATACTTCTACGTTTAAGCTCGCAGTCTGTGATCCCATTATTGAATATCAGCGAGGCTACATTATTATTGCTGCTGCATCGATTATTCCGCCCATTGTTGGAATTGATCGAGAATCGGGCGTACACACATCGTCGTCGCGTAAATAAAGTACGGCGAGGATAAAGACCTCTCGAGTAGCTGCTCGTGCTTCGTGATGTTAAACTCGTGCGTAAGAGCGTGCGTGCGCGCAAATTAGTGCGTGCCGTGGTAGTAGTTAGGCATTCTCTCGATTCTTGCGATACATAAAATTCGCGCTAAAACTTATCGGCTATATCCAGTTGCGATAATTTCCTCTCACATGCGCGCGCGTATAATATAAGACGAGCTCTTTTTTGCGGCTACACGCACGATGGTATTTTTTTCAACTGCATCGCGCGTAAACAGAAACAACGTGGTGGCCCCCTTTCTCACTTGATACACGTGATGCAGTAATTGTTGTGGTTTTGCTTGTCGCGTTTTCGCGTTACGTATACGTGTTCACGATGTGTACGCGTTGGTGCGCACGCTCGTCTAGTGTAGGTATATATACGTTCATGGCACCTGCATACAAAGGTGAATAGCCCAGTTTGTCGTCTGTCCCTCTTTCTCTCTCTCTCTTCCTGATGCATGTATATACATTTTGCGAGCGTGTGAGGCCGAGTATAATGTGCCTAATGGCCACACGCGCTGTAAAACTCGCTCGCAAACTTCCGCTCGCCGCAGCAGCAGAAGTGAGCTGCTCCACGCATCTGTGCTGTAGTATGTGTTATTACGCACGCACTCATGAAAAAAAAACCTGAAACAATTATACGCGAGCTAATATTACTTTTAAGCGTGAACCATTATCGGAGCACCCATTACTTTTAAAAGTGCCCGACTAATAAATATGATTATTTCGAATTTACCGTTCGCGACGACGAGTACGTTGCATAATAGGCGTGGTTCAGAAGCTGCAACGTACTTGTTATCGTGTACGCCGCGCCGAATGACATTTTTCAATTACGATACCAGGAATCCGCTTCGCGTATACCGTACGCGGCGCTCGAGGGTCAAGACTGATTAATTATTACCGCGTTATACGTTTTTCAAAGCCCGAAAGTCATGCTTCGGAATCAAACGAACGAAGAAAAAAAAACACTGATGCAGAAACATAAAGTCAGCAATCGTGCAACTTACGATAAATTCGTATAACGCACACATATATTTTTTCAGCTTGGACTCTTTGATTATAATTTCATATGATTTTTCTTTCGTTTTATTATTAATTACATGCGAATATACGCTGTAATATGCCACACCGAGGCTCATAACATTTTTATATCTCGCGACGATTTTTGGTGAAAAAGTATACATCAAAAAAACCCGCGTATAGTAATGTTACATGTGCAATATAAAGTTAAAATTAAATTTACAATTTTTTTTAATGTAAACATAATACTTCGTGGAATAAGTTTAAATTTATCGTGACATATTTCCATTTCGTTTGCTATAATTTTGCGTAATTTATTGTGGTATTTATCAACAAAAGCAAATTTTGTATTACAAGTGCGCTTTTAGATTTTTTATAACCAGCTCGCTGGAGTCATTGTCTTGTCGCTTGATACCTGTCCATTAATCCAGTCGGCTCGAAACATATATCAACGATAATTTTGGGATTAAATAAGTCACATACTAGATTTTGTGCCTACAGCTTGTGCGCGCGGGATTGCGATATATACGTTCACGCGCGCGTACATTAAACATCGGACTATAGATTGTGCATGTGCAAGTGTGCATTAGTCTGCGGAATATATAACAATTGACCGAGACGATCGCGCGTCGATACACATAATGCAACACAATACATCAATGCCCTCCCAATGAGCCAACGTGTGGCTGCATGCGTTATTATTTTGCTTTTCTATACACGGATACTATTCGCTACGTGCGAGCGAGCAAACGTGTGAGCGTTCGTGTGAGTGTCTGTATACGTGTGTGCGTCGCAGGTGTGTCACACGACGTGTGTGCTGCAATCGCAATGCATATGACGAAAATCAACGCTCGAGCGCAATTACATCCTACACTCTAATGTCTGCGTGTGCTAGAACGAGATTTTTCATTATGCAGATTGGATCAATCAAATGTTGTTGGAGGCTCAAGTTCTCTTTAGACGGACTCTACAGACTTTGCGAATAAAAAATTGTAGGAAAAATAATTAATTACAGTAGAAAATTGCTAAGATACTCTGTCAGACTTTGTTTGATATATGCGCATTAGTTATTATGTAGCTGGAACTTGATGAAACAATCAAGCGCGGCCAAACTATCGATCGATTCCGTACATAACTTGCATAGGTCCGAAAGCTCACGTCGATGTAAATCAAACTCGGCCGAGCCAAAAGTTTCTTTCTCCGTTCTCTCTCTCTCCGTTACAGCAGCAGCAGCAGCTACAATACTGGACAACGTACTAGCACTCGAAATTACACGCATACCTTGATGCTTCGGCAAAGCCGAGCTTAACCCACATTGCAACTCAAGATCTCCTATAGAGTGTGCAGCGCGTAAGAGCGGATCGTGGTACAATACATACATAATATAATGCCGTTGTTATACTTCGGAAAGAGAATCGAATCAGCGGCAGCAGCAGCGGCAGCCGCCTGCATAGAGCAGCTAGTTAAATCTATTTGGAAGTTGCTGCTGTGCGTGTAGACGCGAGTGTTTACCAATGTAATATCTTGTCTAAGTTGATTGGTTATATATACTGCTGTTGCTGCTGCTGGCGCTGTGTTGCAGCGATAGCCATTGGCACATATCATAGATCGAATCTATTTATCTTTCCAATACAGGCCGGGGCGCGCGTGGAGGCGCGCATCAAGCGATGCTCCATAGTTGTCGGCTGGGTAATAGCGGGTAACCGAAGAGATTACGACGCATCGACTTTGAATAAGGAATGCCTCGGCTCTTTCGGTCCCGGGCTGTGCGCGCAACGGCCCCCCGCCGCCTACTTCGCCGCCACCACCACCCCCCTAGCTCTTTCTCCACCTTATATAGCATGGCAAATAGTTTGCCATATATGTGCTCGCCAGCTATATAACGTAAAGGCTGCCTTCGGTATACATATATATATTCCCTGGGCGCAAACTTCCTCTTTGCACTTTGTGACCACGAACCGCACACGCTGGTAGGTACTGCTGCTGTGTGCAGTGACGACCGCCGCTCCGAACCCCTCGGCAGCTTCCCTCCTCCCCACCACACCTCCTCCTTCTACCTACCGTAACGTATTCTATATATATAAACATACACCGTCGTTGCCGTCACTTCATCTTTATCGGCTCTGTACGGACGGAACAAGTTTGCCTCGAGCAACTGGTTGCAGGGCTCGCACAAGCTACTCATTCGCTCTCAGCCTCTCGCTCTCTCTCTCTCTCTCTCTTTCGCTCTCGCTGTCCTTCGCATTAATTGCAATACGTTTCCGCGTGTACCTAAATATACCCGCGCGCTTATCATTACCGAACGACTTTGGCTAACTATACTTACATATATGATCGAGTTCGAACTGGTGCTGAGCGCGATTACGCGAGTACGCGTAAAGTATATTTCGTGACTCGCATACTTAGTTTATGTGCGCGACGATGAAAACTCAACTACCGATTCGAGAGCTGTGTAGTGCGCGCGTATGCGTGCGAACAGCCGCATGAGTCATGCGGAATTTCTAAGCGATGATTCAATTTGGCATCGATGTGTACGCATTGTTCCAGTCGTGTAAAAAAATTGTACCATCGTGCCGTGGAGTGTCGAGAGCTTTCGAGAGCACTCAAAATCAATCAAAGAAGTGCAAATTGACGTCGATTGTATTTGGAAACTTGACGTTTCATTGCGATGTTTACAAAAATGAATCATTGTAGGGGAACAAAATTGCTTTAAAATCAACCATTTTTACATAACTCTGATAAGTACTTTTGTACTTATACTTTTTTCACGCACGAAATCTAGACGAATTTTCGTGGAAATTTCTATTCACTGTCAAGTTGTCATGTTTGAACAAAAACTAGGACATGCTGAATGATTTGTTTTCAGTAGAGTTGTAATTAATGCACGTAATATGCATCACACAAAACATATTTTTCATCTAACTACTTTTATTTTTATGAAAAAAAAAATTAATTTTTATTCACAAACAGTAGCAGCGTTGTTGAAATTCATCAATGCATAATGCATATAGGAACCCCTTGTAGAAAATAATGTGTTATTCATACACGCATAATAATGAATTTCGTAAAAACAAGACTATTATTCGCGACTATTTTTCTCTCGGATCATTACATTAAACCCGCGCCACTTTGGAATTCCACTACTTCGTGAGCCACTTCTAGGATTTGCCCTCCATTTACGCGACAAGAGAACTAGATGCAAGAGAAACGGCAACATCAGCGTAATCGAAATCTCATTATATTCGTCTCGTCCACCTTTTCGAGCATTAAGAGCACCGCAATTCGATAAAGGACAAGAAAAGTTCACCGATCGATCCGCTAATTTATAATCTCATCAATGAAGGTAGAGAGCCGCACGTTCTGCAGAGCTGTGGAATCTTATTTATCCTGCGTCAGCTAATCTTGCGGCATCGTCGTCACGCGGCCGAGTTTCAACGTCGAATTAAGCCTGTCCTTTTTTTCTCATTCAAAGATATTTCGAGGGCAGTTTAATTTTTCCTTTATATACGTGCAAGTAGTCGACGTCAATTTTTACGTCGTTTTTTAAATGCATACCTTGCGAAACTCTTACACCGAGGAACATCTCATTTTCAAATCTACAATGTATATATTCGATGAAAAAGCTCGACCCGACGTTATTCCTTCGCCTATAGCTTTTCCCGCACTGTTTCAAAAAGTATCTCCATTGTATTATTTCGGTGGCTCATCCGTACGATATGTCTTGGGTAACGATGCACGCCCAATCTATGCAAATTTAGACGCGGTCGCGAAGACAGAAGCTATCGAAGCGTTACGAGCGCCAGCTGTATATTCTCCGCGTGCAGCAGCTTCTCGAATGTATAAGCGTGATTTTTCTCTTGCACTTTTTTCTCCGAGTGCAGCACGCGGCGCGGCGTTCTCCTCCCGAGAGCGCGCATACTAGTACTGCAAACTCCGCGACTATTAAAGACCTCCCGTAGCGAAAGAGAAAAGATCTATCTAAAGGAATTTTTCTTGCGTCTTCTAGAAATAACGGCTACAGAAGGAAGGACGACGAAGGCGAGGAGGGTGGAGGAGGAGGAGGCAGAGAAGGAGGGTAAAAAAACAGAAGCGTAGGCAAAAATAAGGAGCGCGCGCGCGAGCGAGCGTAGAAACCTTTAAAGAAAAGGCTGATGGTGTCGAGGAGAATGAAAGACTATAATAACAAAAGGGGAAAACTCGCGCGCGCCGCGCCGCACAGTGCCCCGGTGGTCTGAATATATATGAAAGGAACCAACTACTACTCTCGCACGTACCCACATATATACGCGTACATTCGAGGAAACGTGCGCATAATGCCTCGCTGCTATACTACTTCTGCTGCAAAGCTAAATTAGCTCGGCGTGCAGGAAAAAGGCAGCAGCCGGAGAGAGGAGAGAAAAAGAGAGAATGAGAGAGAGAGAAAGAGGGAGCTGAGGAGTTTTAAGGAAATGACTATGTTGACCGAACCTCTTACAGCCATTCTTACCTCGGCTAATAGATATATCCTCTTTTGTGATAAAATATATTATAGAGGGAAATCGTAATAAATTGGAGTACATTAGAAGATTGTTCGTTAATTTTGCGCGAGTAATGTGTACGCTAGGCGACCTATAACCCGGAACTGCGTATTATTACGTCGCCTTCCAATTGCCAGGCAAACTTCTCGAATAATCCTTCGCTCGATCGTCGCTCGCTTTTAATGGCCTCGCGCGAGCGCTCGGAATATACATATAGGCAGACTATATATATATATAGAGAGAGAGAGAGAGAGAGAGAGAAAGCGAACGCAGCGCGGTAGAATAGGAAAATTTATCTCGAACAATGCGCCGCACGCCTTTTTCGCCCTAGAGGGAGAGACAAATCATTCGGCGAATCCTCGAGAGAATACAAGTGCCATCGAGATCATCGCGTCGTTGGCAGGCCTCGACGTCGTGCAGAGCGTATGCACGCGCGCGACCCAAGTGCATACACCTGAAATATTTAAGGAAGAGAAGAAAAGTCAGAATATAATACGATAAAACTCGGGCGCTGGCTGCTGCACTATTCGACGATTTATATAATATGATCCAATGAAGCGCGCGATAATGAACGGTATTTGCATTACTCATTCAAAGGGCTGCTCTTTGCTGGCGTGGAGTACAGAATTTCTCTTGTGCCTCTACACGAACATACATCCCTTCGTGTGTGTTCAAGAGAGAACTGAGGAGGAGCGCTCGCACACGAGGAGCCGAACCAGATCGTATTTTCCATCCAATTTCGAGGCTCTCTTGTATACTTTACACCGAGCCCAAAGTCGATATTACCGGCTTACGCTTGTTGGAACGTGCCTGGCAGTGTGCGCAGTTTTGTATTTAACGCGTCTCCGTTACACATTATATTATGTTTTTGCATATACACGTGCGGTCTATCTAAAATAACAGCAAAGTAGATATCATCTTTGATAATTCCTCGAAGATAACGGCGCACATATAGCCTCTGTAATTCAGGTGTTTATATCGCCTGTGCATTTCAACACACTAGCACACACACGTACACATAAACACACAAATACGACGCGTTATCGGTAAGAAACGAGAAATTTTCACCACGACTATGCACGCCGCATCTGCACACGGCTGGCAAGTAAAGAGTCGAGCTGCTCGCGAGGATTGGATATACGAGGCAGCAGAGACACATTCGTAAATATACATAAATTGCGATTCGTATTATGTGCTTACGTAAAAGTAATAAGACATCGGATTTTATTGGTTTGAGCGCTCGAGCCGCTGCTGCATGTGCACCGTGACATTTTCCGTTCTGGAATTCGCAGTACGTGACATATTTGTGCTGCAGCGCGCAACAACAGCCAACGACAACAGCAACAACAACAAATCATCGGTAAATAATTTCTAGTGTACACTCGCGCGAGAAAATATCATGCGGTTGATCCACATTGTAGGAGAAAAAAAATTTGACAGCCCCGGAGTATGTGCAGCTGCATTCGCACGTATTTGTATGTATGTATACTTGTGCGCACCCGCACAGATCATCATGTGCACACGCACACGTCGCAGGCAGTTAGCGCGATATTATTTCGAGCTTACGCGCGCGATAAAATTGCGCGGCGCATTTATTTAGCTCCTAAAAATGCGTGTATATTATATTTATAAGCACGAACACACGCTAATACATATACACGTATACGAACGCGCAACATTACGTGTGTGCAATGTGCATTTATTCGTTTGATCGCGTGCATTTGCCATGCGCTGCGCCGCGAGCCGTCGCAGCCGTATACGTCGTCGTGTCGATGCTTCGCGTGTGTGTAGGTATTATAGAGCTGACGCGCGCAACAAAAACAGCGCGTATATGATGCATTTTATACACTCACACGCGTATAATGCACATGTGCACGATTTCTGCTATAAATAAGCCGCGCTACGAGCTATATATTCGTACGTATATATCTATATATCGCACGCGCGCGCCTGGACTATGTGGATTAATCATTGAGAGCGCGCGGGTGTGTGCACGCGGACGCAGATATTTTAGAGATTCTATGCATCGACGTGCGAGCGCCCGTTGCATATATATACGCTGCACAAATGCCAGACGAACATTTATTGGATTTCGAGCTTAAAAATAAACGTCGACTTACGTACTGAACTATATAGAGATCGCGCCCGTGTATATAGATATATATCTCACGCATCGCGCGATCCGCGCGCGATGAGAAATTTCTTGCATTACATGTCGAATTCGCTCTCGCTTACTCGATTTAAAGCCGAAACACCTCTGCTCTGCATCATTGTTAGTTGCTGATGCCGTGCGGAGCACATATATACATCCCTGTAGGCTATATGCGATTCCCGGTGACACGAAAAGTTCATTGCGAATACGATTGCGCGGCGCGCTCCTTTTCTATATAAACACGCACAGACACGAATATGCACTCATGTATAATAGCGCGGCGCGGCGAAAATTTCACTAGAGAGAATTGTAAAGATGCTGCAATAGGGCGATTTACTCTCGATGTTTCCTTCCTCCTTTCTTTCGTTTTTTTTTATTTTTTTTTTTTCAAGTGAAACTTCTTTAGGCTCGTTGAGTATGTGTATAGTTAACGCATGAAAACGTAGCGAGCAACTACCTGCGAATTTAGTATTACATAAAGTGCATTTTCATAGTATTCAATACAAAATGAAATTCAAAAAATTATATGAGGGTTTTCGTGGAATTTTATTGAAATTTTTCTCCCAAACATTGTTCTTACGTAGTTGCTTGCTCATTTCAAAAATGAGTTATATTTTTGTAGGAAAAGATTAATATTTCAAAATTCGTATCAAAGGTGTCACATTCAATTATGAGCTTTTTGATTCTATCGACAGATGGAGTATCGTGAACTCGCAAGTGATAAAACAATTTTCGTAAGACATAAATAGACGATTCAACTTGAGTCATTAAGCATTTGTCAACGTAATTTTTTTCGAAATTCAGTGTAAGAAGTTTGATTTGTAATTGTTTTTTTTATTAAAAAAAAAGAACTTACGATTTTACAGGACTACATTGAACTCAAGCTCTGTCTCTCTCTCTCTCTCTCTCTCTCTCTCTCTTTCGCGCGCTCATGGGCAAATTTTTGCTTTATTATTATCATTATTATTTTGATCATTGTGGACGCAAGAAAAGACAAATGCTCTAAGAGAAATGATGTTTATATGCTTCTCGCTATCCGTTCGCACTTATTTTAATTACGACACGCCGCCTGTAACGAGCACATCCATACACTCCCTAGACCCTTTGTTGTTTAGCCCAAAAATATTCGAACTCTCTTCTCATTATGAATTATTACTATTATTTTGAATGTGAAGATAAAAAAAAATCATGCCCTAAATCGTCGACACGAAAATTTTTTTCTCGCCCAGACAACCTCGAAAAGTAATGGAAAAATCCTCGAATACGCAATCCCGGATATACATTGAATCTTAATTAAATCGTTCGGGTACACGAAAGCTTAGGTATAGTAGCAGTCGCGGCAGTGGAAGCTAGGACTTGGGCCGACGTATAGCATAGGGAAAGCTGTGGCACCGATTCTTAATACGCATTTAATGATGAAAAGTTCAACAGCGCAGCATCCAACTGTGTGTACACGAATGAGAAGAGAGAGATAGAGAGAGAGAGAGAGAGAGAGAGAGAGAGAGCAGCCGCTCCAGGCTCTGGGCAAACTTTGTTCCAGAGAGAGAGATTGTGCTGTATATATGTATGTATGCTTATGTACGTGTGTGCAAGAGTATAAGGAGGAAGCCCATTTTCAAATCGGATGAGAGATTATAATACCCTAACTGCGAAAAGTTTCCCAGCTCTACCGTGGACAGAGTAGCGAAGGTATATATAGGGAGGAAAAGGAAGTTCTACATTGAGAAAGTTGCTATCGCACTTTTTGGCCTATGCGCGCGCTCGCGTCTTATGCGCTCGCCTTTTAGCCGCTGGCTTGATTCTCGCGCGCGGCCGCTTGTAATAAATACACACATCAAATGCAACTGACGGACTTTAATAAAATCATGATTAACGAGCGCGACCTGAAAGGAATCACGAGTGGGCTTCGGCAATGGCCTGCAGTGTGCATACACACACTGTGCGAAGCTGCCTCGTGCCCGTGTAGCTCTCTGATGAATGATGACGTTACGCCTGTATACGTATGTTTCATGTGTATTGCATACGCGAGAGATTATACTACGCGCGCGCGCGCGTGCATGACTCTTGATGCATATACGCATTTTATCATTTTATCAGTGCAAGAGAGAGAAGAGAGAGAGAGAGATGGGTAATGAGTAGAGTAATGACTCGTTGCTTGTGCCACTCTCCCACACACGCGGAACCAAGTTTACAACGGCTACGTCCAACATTATATCGTATATAGGTTGTCATTGATCATTACGCACTGCGTGTACGCGCTTGTTTCCGATTCGGTAATAAATCGCCCAGCCGTTTATCTCTGGACGCGCGCGCGCGGGTATATACATTTTTTTGCCCTGGATAAATTAATTTCCATCGCGCGCCCTTTTATCCATCCGTATCGAGCGCGTTTATTCCGCATTGATACATTTTAAAACCGCTGCCAAAAAATTTACACTTTTAATTTTTACGTTTAATACCGAGCGGCATATATACTGTATGTGGCTCTCTTTGCGACTGCAAGCAGAGTGTGTGTATGTGTGTGTGCGTACGTTACACATTGAAATGTGTCAGGCTGGACCTGCATGTTCGATTAGTCGCAGAGGAAATTGAACCGAAAGCGGGTAAACACGAGAACCCGGACTCGTGTGCTGGCTGATTCGATTGATCTTTCCCGGCGAGTTAATTCTATTATCTAATTATGCCCGGCCATATCTTTGTAACTCCGAGGCATCAACTTCCGCCTGCGTATAATTTACGTGTGAATTTTCGGACTTGCAGTACGCAGCGATGTATAATATATCACGAGACAAAAATTAATCTCCACTCATCGGCTATTTGCACGCGTATAATTGGCATATATAATTTTTGTACCCGTCCGGCGCACATATTTTATAGATACTGTATACGCTCCGAGAACGATCTCCGGGAGGCTGAATTTCAATCATGTAAACGCGGTTGCCAGACCCAACAAATATGTGTATTCATGGCTTCGGGGGCTTTTCCAAACTAATCATCATATTATATAAATTATCTGCCTACACCTACGCAGGCAGAGTTGCACGTCGCGGCGCACGCACACGATTACGATACATACGCACACACGGTCTATTTGACCTAGATGTTTCAGAACTTGCGCTATACATAAATAAATACTGTATATACCTTCTCTCTCTCTCTTTCTCTCTCTCGGCGTCTATGTAACGCTAAAAGCACTGCCACATAGACTTTCAAAGGTCGTCGCCGTCTTTCACTCGGGCGCCCGCAAGGCGCGATATATAGCATCAACGCACAGGCACATCTTGGCGCTCTGCCACCGTCGGATTTTCCCATCCTCATGCTCGCGTGCACACCGTACGTATACCGCACACGCAGCAACTCATCGTGCTACACCGTGAAAAGCTGCGCCGCGACGACTCCTCTACGATATATACATTATAAACGACAAATATCTAACGCAAAAACCTTAATGCTATTATAACGCAATTAACGGGAGTGTCTCGTTGCGCGCGCGCCGTCTCATTTGTAAATCATTTAGACCCGCGCTTTTACTTTGCTTTTTGTTTTTGCGAGTCGTGCGTTTGATTGCGCGCGCGCTCGCTAGGGGCTTTTGAAAATTAGTACTTGTCGCTTTTAGCGTGCGCGCGAGCAAGGAGAGATTTTACGCGATATACTTGTGCATTCGCGACTTTGCGCGCGCTTTGAACGCGACCCAAGAACTCGCGTTACGAGCAAATTGCACGCACGAGCTTTGTATATGTATGTACTTGTCGGGCTCCAGCTGTCAGCTGATTTTCCGTCTAGATTATATTCGCTTTGTAATCAGCAGCGATCACCGGGTATTAAATTTGTTATTTTTTTTGTCGTGGAATGGACGCAGAAATAAAACTGCAGACGGTCGAGCATAAATATTAAAAGATCTATGAGTTCTATGAGTCGATTTAAGAAAAATCCCATAAATTTTTTCTTGACTACTTCCTGCACGTCTGAAATAATAACCATATTGTACGACGTTCGTGCCTTTTCGAATATAGTCTATAAGTACGGATGAATATTCAAACGCATCGCTCACGAGATTAGCTGCGGAGATGTTATATATGAATAGAAGTGAGAAAGAGAGACGAAAGGAAAAAGAAAGAAAAAGAAACGGAGTGAGAGCTGGAGAGAGAGAGAAAAAAAGCGATGACCTTTTCTTTTAGCTTTTAAAGCTTCTGCACGCTAGACCTTTATTTTTCATTTGCTACTCGTAAAGGGGGGATATAACCTTTACCCCGTTGCCCTCTCTCCCTCTCTCACTTTCGCGAGGAGCTCACATGCATATACGCGCGCGTTCGGCGCAGTTTTATTCAAGTACGATGTGAGCTATACGGAACGACGCAACTTCTTCTTTTTTTCTTCTCTCTCTCTCTCTCTCTCTCGCTCGCTCCGTGGTGTTCTCACACTATATACTGGTGCACACTGGCTCTGCTGCTGCTACTGCTTTACGCCCACACGTTTGCGCCTCGCGTCCATATACACGCACATGTACGCACACACGCACACTCTTTTAACATGCAGCCGCACGATGCACGCTGTGCTTTCGATTTTTGCCACATATATACTCTCTCGCGCACCGGGATGATCTTTTAAAAAAGACCAGCAGCTCTTCTTTCTACTCTATACCCGAGCCGCGTGTGCCCTATAGCGCGCATGCGAGTTTTGCTTGCAGCTTTCTTATTTGTTTTCGTATCATCGTATACATGCGAGAGAGCGAGAGAGAGAGCGTGTATCTATGTACTCGGGGCGTCGTTTCAGCGACTATATATACGACGTGAACCCGGCTGTGCTCGTTTTTTTTCCCTCCTTTTTTTATCTTCATTTTTTGAAAAGGCCAAGTGGAGAAACGGAGGCTGTTACACACGGTACTGATAGTTGAAAATTTTAACGAGTCGCGCGAAAAATTTTTAATGATCCTGGCTGCAGAGAAAGAGAGAGCGAGCAGCAGCAGTGTGTCGTGCGCACGGACACGCATCTTTAGACATGTCGACTACTGCATGCGGGGGCGGTCACAGTAAGTTTGCATAGAAAAAAAATCCTCTATATGCGAGCGAGCTTTTTTTTATATCTTTGATATAATAACTCCCGCTCGAGAAAACGTGAAATTGTCATCGTAAAAACGAATCGCGAGTTCGAATCTACATATCCCTCCAATTATTATCAAAGTGGCACGCGCATAAATCAATGCGAAAAGGGTGCACGAATCATATTCTAGCTAGTATAAACGAACGACGCGTCAAGCATCACATGAATTATCAACAGCTTCGGCCGTACATCATTCGTCGGGGAACAATCGCGCGCGGCGTTCGAATACGATGAGGTACGTCATAAAGTTGATTTGCTATCGCTTATATTATGCGTGCGTTTGTAGGTAGGTATGTGTATGTGTGTGCATGTCAAGCGATCCTCTTCAAAGATCTTCGTTTGTTATACTACTACAGATGTAATAACCTCGTCGTGTGTGCTACCATATACCCGTTTCCGTGTATAGAGGCAGCTGGCGCGCAGTAAAGGCAAGCTCGACAGGAGGTTATATAGTTAGAGGAAAAGGGAGCATTTTATGTCTACTAGACTCGTAAAATTCGAACGAGTGAATATTTGACTTCGTTAGGTCGAAAGAGAGCCTGCGAGAGTAAAGCTGTAACTGCAGAGGGAAAATGCTAACTCTATTTGCCTTCGAATAATTGAAAGTAACCTCATACATATTTGCCAGCCCAGGAGTTCTCTTTCTCTCTATATCTCTCTCTCTCTCTCTCGTAATGTGTGTAAGTCAACTCCCGGTGCTGCAGCAGAGAGAGCTATCCACAGCGGGGTTAGACATTTCTGACCCTTTTTACGCGATTTCCGACGCGTGTGCGACTGCGGCGCGCTGTAATTAATCAGTCTCGCGAATCAAGGCACGTCTAGTCCTTCTGTCGGTGGCGGAAAAGAGGCAATTTTTTAACTTATCACGAGCGCGACACCAGCCCCATTAAGGGTTAATTATTATCGCAACCATCCAATTATTATTTCGCGCGAGAACTTTTCGATAAATTAATGAAGCCTTCAAGGAGGATTCATTACGTCTATCGTGCCTTCGTATCGGGTGTTACAAATTGTCGGATCGTCGATCATACAATCGCTCTTGTAAATAATAATATTCCTTGGCTCTCTCTCTCTCTCTCTCTCTCGCTGAACGCGCGCAAACTTTTACCTTTTCCCCCTCTATCTCTTGTTAACGTCAAGTTAATAAACTATATATATGTGCGCGCACGCCAGCTGCTAATGTAAAATGGGCTCTGCCGAGCTCAAAAGTTGGGCGAAACTCTCGCTGAAGGATCGTTTTAAAAGCAGAAATTGTTGCTCGACGCGCGCCTGCGCCGCTGCTGTGTTGCTGCTGCTGCTGTCTTCTCTCTTGCGCCCTGCACCCCAAACGAAACAAGCAAGTTGTAAATATTCTACCGTCTCTTCGATGTAATAACGAGTTTGCGCCCTCTTTTCTCTCCGTGTGCGCGCGGCAGCCAGCGGCTCCTTCGCGTCGTTCGTTCGTTAGAGCAGCGAAGAAATTGATGCTACATTGTTTTGCTAAAGAAATTGCCGCATTAGCTTGACCCGAATAATTGTCAGAAATAACACGAGCGGACATTCGTATATCGGTTGAGCCAATTGGAACGGCTAGTTATTATTATTGCGCGTGCCCTACCCTTCGCGGGATCAATCGATTATCACGCACACACACGCGAGAGCTGCGAGCTGCATAAATGGTCTCTCGGCTCGCACGCGATTCATATATTACAATAACACAATTAATGAAAATGCATAAAAAGTGCGCGGCCACGCGCATATATATTTGCCGCAGCGGTTGATGCTATGTTACACAAGTACCGCGCCATGCACAATATAATGTATATGAACTGCAGGCGGCGCACGAGAGCGATGATTGATTACGACGAAACTCGCCACGGACTCTCGCGCAGCGTATAATACGCTGGTGTATAAGTGAGTTATTATGCGCTATGATGCGGTACTTTTACGCGCGCCCGGCAAAAATTAATCGAATAATTAAGCGCGCGATAACTAAATCGCACGTGCGGCGCATTGTTGCGATGTTTCGTATCGAATTACTCCCGCGGTGCGTGACTGGGCGATTTTCTTTTGAGATCTATATAACTGCACGTGGGTATGCGCGGACGCTACTATGCGATATACTTCGTGGCTCGCTTTTTATCGGTCATTAACATCGGAGCAAACTTTCAGGTGACTCTCGCAAATGCACACTGCATATATGTGTGCATGATAAGAGAAGAGAGAAAGCTAGAGCAGATTTACACAAACACACAAACGTAATTCGATCGTAGATTAGCCGCACATTAAATCGAATCGCTTACAAGGATAAACATTGGCTATTGTAGGTTATTACTGTGACGTCCAACACTCCAGGGATAATGAATATTAGAGTTTAATATTGGACTGGGTTAATTCCACTTCTCCTTTCATAAATGATAAAGATGTGACTTGGGCTGTACTATCGCACACATACAGAGCACGAAACGATATCGAGCTTGTGTCATGAGATTATACACAGGCATGACGTATACAATTCATTTGTCGTGATTTCTAATTTTCACGATATTATTTTCATACATAAAGACTCCGCGGCAGCTTGATAGAATAAATTATAACTTTTAATTAGAATTCATTAAAGACACTTACGGCGGCCGACTCTTTTAGCGGTGCTATATAGGCAACGCGGTAGCGCGGCGGCGGCAGCAGCTATCGAGAAAGATGTCCTTAGGTAAATCATTCGGTAGACATACGTTCCCGCACGTATAGAAAGAGCCGAGGCATAAATGAATTTTTTAACAAACTGCTTGCGCGGCGCGAGCGTTTATTTGCAAAGCAATCGCTGGAATTTCGACTTATCGTTCGTTTCGCTTAACTAATGGAATATTCAGATAGGCGAAACGAGCTCGACATACTTACTGCGAGGAGCATGTATGGGAGAGATTATTATTTTATGAATATACTTTTAACTCGATTACCGCTTCTTCCTGCAAAGAAGGAAAAATTAAAAATAATTTCATTACATCTTCGTGGCAACGCCCTGCGCGAGCTCTTTCTGTCTCTCTCTCTCTTTCTCTCCAATTAAGCATGACATCGGAGGACTAGGTTGACGGGTAACGAATTTAAGATTGTTTATTTCGAAGTTTTTTTATACAGCCCTACGATGTGTACGCGTCGGTTATTTAAATAACTTTTCTCAATTTGCTATTCTGAAGTTCACCGAACGAGGCAGTGCGAGCCAATCAATCATAATTAAAATTTGAAATCCTGGAAATGGCGGTACACTCGTGAAATGTATATAAGACTCTAAATTAATTGGAAGCTGTTGTGACAGGAGGGACACAATTACTCGAAACGATAATAAAAATGAAATACAAAAAACGAAGGATTCAAAAACATTTTTAAAAGCTTCGTACTATTGCATATAAGTTTAAAAAAATTTTATTTGAAGGCCACTTTTTATCCATGCAGTTTATTTTCAAACTGATTCTATTAGTATGAATAGTACGTCCGAAAAAACTTTATCGTAGTTGACCGTCCATTCACGTGCTTAGACTTAAACAATTATTGTTACTTTACCGCTTGCAGATTTCCAAATAAAGGTACTTGCCATCTAGTGGTGAATGCTTGAAGTGGTTGGAAACTTATTTAAAATTGTTGGAACCATTAAATTTTTATTTTTAGGTCATTTAACATGAACTTTATGATTGTGACTTAGTTGTAATAGAAAAGTCGCCAAAAACAAATTAATAAATGGTTATAAATTGTAAAATATTTCAAATAGAAATGTTTTTGTCATTATCAATGTTGAACATTTGAATCCGGTCGAGTATCGGGCTAGCGTAGGTAGGCCTTACGTTGCAGAAGTAAACACTAATAGTGCAGACGCTTATTAATTTTTTTCATATAGATTTTGAATCACGTGTCTTTTATACACAAGATTATATGTATTAACTCTACACATTCTCGATAATTTATGTGCCAACGTTATGTGTTAAGAATTTTTTCATAATGTACAGAATTTTTCGCATTTTTTTGAATCAGCGCTGTAATAAAGAATTTGAGTTACAAAATATTTTCTGTGTAATATCACCTATATATTATCTTATCGTACCGATCGCAAAGGTCTTTCTGCAAGAGGAATATTGAATGAGCTATTGATGAATTATGTATGAACAAATTTCAAAAGCTTTAAATTTTCATCGGTATTCTCGCATTGAATTTACGTGTATAATTCGAATCTGTATACGAGTCTTATCAACGCGATACTCGGTCTCGTTTTCATTAAAATTTTTAAATAAAAATAAATCGATTTTGCGCGTCAAAGGCGAGTTAATCCGCAATATTTTGCACTCGCGAGCAGTAACAAAAAAAAAGAGGAAAAAAAAAGAAGGTGCGACGAGTTGATACCGCGTGTGCTTAAACCGAAAAGACGCTTGCCACACGGCACAGCATGATATAATGCGCTTCAGTTCACTCATTTTCAATGCAATTAACGAATCAGTTCAATCAAACATCATCACCCACATTAATGACACACTGTGCGCGCATACGTATACACACGAAACAGTACACTTGCGCTCATATACACACGCACACTTACACACGCAGCAAACGCATGCCCGCTGTTGTGTTATACGGCAGAAGAGAACGAGAAGCAATCTCTATTCGCATGTTACAGGCACTTTGCTCAAAAGCAAGATCGACGAGCTGTGTGCGCGGACAGGCGTTAATATAGACGCATGGATGGTTAAATGGGTGAGTGAGTGAAAGAGAGGCTGAAAACAATGCGGCGCACAGTACGTAAGCGCGCGTCTGTGTGATGCATTTATTTATTACGTGCGTATATGAAGGTGGTGTGCTTGTGCCTCTGTGTGTGTCTGTGAGCGCAGCCCAAACATTTTCAGACCCTTTTTTTTTTAACTGGCACTGCATCCCGCGTAGAAAATACAACTTTTCCACGCGCAGCTGAGTTATATTCTCGCGTTGTCGAGAGTGCGTATAATTAAAAATAATGTTTCAAGAGCAACGGTGGTGTGTGCAAAGGACCGAGAGATAGGAGAGAAAGGGAGAGAAAAAACATGAAAGTTTGAATGTCTTGCTGGCGGGAAAATATAATAATCATAAATTCAGTTACACATGCCATGCATGCATGACTGTGTGTGCGTGCGCACGTGTTCATGTGCGGCACACAACGCTTAAAAAATTATTTTCTCTCTTCATTATGTTTTTGTGAATTGTCGCTTTATTTTCCCCTCTCTTTTTCCGCCTTTAATACAAGCAGTTTTTGCACTAATCTCGCTGCACGAAAAGCTGCATATAAGAATGCGCGCTAAAAAAAAGGTAAACGACGGGAAAAAAAGCTCCTCGCATTGTAAAAGCCGGAATATTAGCAGATTTATTGCGAGCAAGTGCATAGATGAAATACTCGGTATTTTATCGAGCATATCCCGAGCAGCAAGAGTCGTATAATATTTTTCTACTTTTCTGCCGTGTGCGTTGAGCTTTTGAGAGATTTCTTCTTTTTTTTCACCCATGAAATAAGGGATCTGTATGCGCGCGTTTCATTGTTTTGTCAAAGATTATATGCATGCGGTATTTGTGCCTGCAAAAATTATTGTACTATCGATTCTTGTCGTCGTTAACGTTTGCTTTCGAAATATTTATCCACTATTTTTCATCCTTTTTGCTTATCAATATACAAAACCTATTCGACTATTTGTGAATTTTTATGATTATTTTTATTATTATTTTTATTTCCAACGAGAAGAGATGAAGTCGCTGTATCTGATACTCTGTGCGCATCAAAAAGTGCAGCGAGCAAGAATCTTAATAACAAAAAGTAAATACGCAAATACGAAGAGAGAGAGAGAGAGAGAGAGCGAGCCGAGTAAAGAAAATACCAACAACAACGTTTCCTCTTCATACTCTCGAGTTTTCTTGACATGCATTCCAGTTTATCTTATGTTCTGCAGTTTTAGAGACATGAGCTCGCGTCCAATACTATACAATTTTTCACACAAATGAACAAAGAAAGACGTTGTTGCGCACAAACCAACAGTGGCGCTACGATGAAAGCACATCTTTATCATGTTGCCCACCTTCGTATATATATTACACGAGTGCGCGGATACGTCGACGACATTGAACTTGAAAGAAGAGGAATAAAAAAAGAATCACTCCACATAATGGGATCGATCAAACATTTACCGACTCTCTCGTGCGGTATCGCTCGGCAATTATATAAGTGATCCTTTTGTGAGCGGCAATCCCACACACTCACATTATATACGTTTGTGGCACTCATAAATAAACCAATTCGAATTTTTTATTCCGCACTCGAGAGCAGCGCGCGCGCGAGCGATCGAGCCGAATAAGCGAGCAAATACGTACTCGACGACGATGATGATCGGCTGTGCCCCGCTTGTTATATCGTATATGTATGCACTTTTTCAAGTGCACACATAATACGTATGTATATGCTACGGCGCGCGGCACTCAGCGAGCAAACTGCAGCCGCAGCACTGTTAGTCATGTGTGTGTAGGTATTTGTGCGCTTATATGTGCATGTGCACTTGCACGACGACACTCGTATACCATGTACGGACGCTTACACGAGAGAGTGCATCGATTGCTAAGAAAATCAACGACAACGCCACGGCACTTATTCCATCGATTATAAACGTTCGCGCTTGATCGACGTTGAATTTACCGTTGGCTCGTTATGCATGTCACTGCTATAAACGTACTACACTCTGCAGTTGCTGCTGCTGCTCCTATGACTTTTCTGTTCTCGCGAGTCAATTTGGCGCTGCGTCGTATGTATAAAGCCATAAAATAACCGCACCCTTTTCTAATTATTGATTTAATGGACTCTCCGCGCGAGCAAATATGATGACCGAGTTACCGATATAGAGCACATCGCGCATCGGCGGCGGCGCCCTCGAATGACATCGTTAAATTAGCGTGGGCGGTCTACGTATATAATAGGCACTTGTTCAACATCGTATATTTGCGTGTGTCCCCCGGCGCTGCAAGGTCAAATCAGTGCGCCTATAATGCAAACGCGCGCACACGCACACGCGTTATTTTGATCGATCTATTATTGATACGCTGGCTCGCTGTGCCGCATGCACGCGTATTATAAGCCGCGCACATTATATGCTGGCCTTTAATAGATCGAATCTTTATGATAGCATCGCGACGCTTGATTTTACGAGTATCGCGTGAATTATCAAAGATCATTCGTAATATCATTGAGAGTGAGCGATTTTTTTTATCGTAAACAAACGCGAGCGGCTCGATTACATGGTCAATTGGAATGTTTAGCCAATTGGAATCGGATGTAGGGAATATTGATAAAAAAATGTCGATAAAAATGACGAACGCCGCCCGCAGCTCTCGAGCATCTGCGACTAGAGCAAATCTTTCGGAAGATATCGCCTATAATATGCTCAGACTCTCTCTCTCTCTCGCTCTCTATGCGAAAATTGTGCAATTACGATCGATGCTCGTTCAGCGCGCGATCCGAGCGCACCAGTGAAAATATTTACCTCCGAGGTTATATTGGTGCCACGACGACGACGACGCGAGAGGTATTTTATACATACCGTCCAGTATAATTCACTAAGTTGTGGACATTATTTACGCGAGTATTAAAATTTCTCGTGCGGTTTTGTGTATGTGTATACGTGTGCGCTGTACGATGAGTAAAAGTAAACTCGTGTGTGGGTATATAATACGGGCACGCGCGAGCGCGCGCATACTTATCTATGTATATCATTTTGAGAGGACAATTTATCAGTGATTAGAATCTCAAGATCGTATTATAGCTCTCAACCGGCTCTCTTACATGTATTTCGCACACACGAGCGCAAACGAGCGTTGAGTTATTGTTTGCATACATTTACTCGCGCGCGACTCTACATCCAACTTATACCGTATAATACAACGTATGTGTGTGTGTCGACCGTATATAATATGTTATTTATATGTAAGTGTAACGTCGGAGCGCCACCAACAACGAGGCAATCTTTCTCGTGCATCATAATGATAATTTCTCGTCGCCGCCGCCGCGTTGGGCTTATGTAATACGCTCGCGCGGCAAACGCAACATATGCTGCTGCCGCCGGACTGCCTTTCAAAGAAACGACTGCATTACCAGGCGTGCGATTTATCTTTCGCAAATTCCAAGTTTTAATACGTTCAATAATTCATACGCGTCATATGTGTGTATGCCTCTCCCAACGTGATTATTATTTATTTACGGCTATCCGAGTCGTATCCATCTTGAAATTTGTCCCGCGCGCTGTCGCCTGCGACTATACAGTGTATCTCGCTCTACTTATGATACACACATGTGATATATTATATTGTATGAATTTTTTGCGCTTTCCGCGGCGAAGAAAATGTATGTAGCACGCGTGCGGATGGCCCTCCCACGCGTTATACGCGACTAAATTGCTGACTGTTCAACAGCCGCAGCAGCAGCAAGGAAGATTTGGCCAACCGCCAATTTCCGACTCCCTCCCCGGCCCCGAGCTCGTGCCATACGGAAATAAAGGAGAGGACAGCAGTTGTCCAGTTCTTTCTGCAATTGTATGACTATATTGCTGCTCTTGTGTGTCTGTGTACGCCGCACAGCACCGCTTGAGATCTCTCATGTATGTGCGCTATGAACTTTTTTTGCATTCGCCAGTTACGTGTCACGCTGGCACTACCTGCGCCAGCCATTGTTATGCAAAAGTCACTTTATCCTTTAAGGATTTGAGCTCGCACGCGCGCACACACGCAGCTGGGCTGGCATATCGAGGCCATTTTTCACAATTTTTTGTTGGAAATCCGCGGAATGCCTCGGCTTGTCTTTGTTCCCCTATACGCCTATATATAACGCGTTTAGTTCAATAACTTTAGCATACGGGGACTCGCGACTCTCTCTCTCTGATCTCGAGTCTATATTCACGAACGCATGTGCGAGTATTATCTCGTTTAAATAAGTTTCGCGTGTGAGTGTGTGGGTGGGTGTGTTAAACACACGAGAATCGATCGGAAACTTGCGAAGCTCGTAGCAACAACACTCACGATCTCATTAGCCTCGAAGGAGACGTTGGCAAATGTTGACTGTATAACTCTGTGTGCACCACTGCAGCAGCAGCAGCAGCCCCATTCCATAAACGTCGAGCTGCAGCGCAGCGGCAGTAACAGTGAATCCGTGCATGTGCACACGTGTGCGTTAGGGGCTGCTACCATACATAGACGCGCGGGTAGAGGCGAATCTTTTGGGAATTCGACGATTCGCCGCAGGTAATTCCGTCGGATCGAGTTCGATCGGTGGCTGCGCGCTGCGGTGACGAAAGCAAGAGGAGACGCTTCTAATAGTTACCGGCTTAATATCCGATCTATAGCTTCTCTCTCTCACTCCCGTCTATGTATATAGCAACGAGCTTGAAACCTCTTTCGCTTGCTTATCGCCAAGCATCGTCTCTCTTGCTCGCTCGACCCGGCACACGGCCCTTGGCGCGCTTGATATCTCCTCGCTTTACTCTTGAACGCGTTTCGTGCCTTGATTGTCCTTTAAGGGCCAATGTTGCAGCCTATATACTCGCGCATATAGTGTGCTATACGTGTTGACTCTCATTACCCCTCGAGCACTCGACGTGAGATGCGACGCTCCGATCCTCTTCCTTCTTTCTATTTGTTTCTTTTTCCATAGTCCCTTCGATGTCACATTATATGCCTCTCGAGTGGAAATTTAATTAAAATTCTAATGCCATATTGCCGTGCGCAGCGCTCTCACTGCAATATCGATTAAATCTGTGTAAAATGGCGCGAGACGAAAATTCACGAAAAACGTAATTACATGGGGTTTTCGAAACGAACGGATTTTAAACATGAGTAATTGGCAATCTCCCCGTGTAAAACTCGCAATTTCGCGTCCTCGTTGTAGTAGCGGTGGCAGCAGCAGCAGCAGCAGCAGCAGCAGGTGTGAGGCAAAAAATCGCGCATGTGGTCGCAAGCCAACGAATTTCCCAAACGTAATAATGCAGAAAACCTGAAATGCTCCGGGGCATGCATAGATTTCACGATTTATGACGTTGTTCCTAAAAACTAAACCATGCACGACAGTGCCTCAAGTTGGATAGAACAAATAGTTATAGGGTATAGAGATTTCCTCTGCGGTTTCTCTTTGCTAGAGCAGCAGCTATAATTTCACTGGATGCATGTCGCAGATCGATACCCGAAATCCACGAAAGAGACAATACACGTGCTTGCGCTCTTTGCCCTGAAAGTTCAGTCGATATCGTTCGACGGTGTTACATTGCACTTCCTTCAATTTTTTACACTTGCAATTATCGGAAAGGACGAAGCGAAAAGTAACGCAACGATCGCCTCTGCAAGACTTGCGGACTTTGCAGAAAATAGTAAGTTTTCCGTGCCGACATCAATGCTCTAGAGAATCCACAAAACGATGAAAGAAAATCTCTGAGAAATAAGTTAAATGAGAAAATAAACTCGATTGATTGAAACAACAGTTTTTCTCGTATTTATATCTAGACCATATCACTTACAAAATGAACTTACGCCGAGTCCAATCGAAAGCTCGCATATGGCACGCTCGGTCGCGTCGGCATACACAGGCCATGTTTTCTCAATTCGCCTTGTACACAGCCGCGCGTGTGCGAGAGGAACACGGAGCGGCGGCGCTGAGCTTTTGGAAAGCTGCCAGACGCGCGTTATGTTTTCGAGATTGACCGAATGCACCATTGCCCTCGCTCGTACACCCGAAACACATACACATTCATATACACATATACCCGTGCATGTGTGTGCGCGCGGATGCATGTGGAGCAGTGGAGCACGTGCCATCGGTGTGGAGCCCCAGCCATACTACAGCAGTTCATGCCACCTACTCGCAAGCACGAGTACATTTCAATGCGTAGCGGGTTCTCTCTCGCGCGCGCACGCGACACAATTATTGTAATACATTTTCGCATGTATAATATATATCTGCGCTCTATATATGCGAATGCAACGGGAAGCAAATTAGCGGTTGCGACCACTGTAGAGAGAACTTCGATAGATTTCGTTGCTCCATAGTTATGCAAGCTTTTGCCTTGGCCCTAGGACTTGGTGGCGCCCGGCGTACGCTAGCTAGAGCTGTAACTTGGTAAATTAATCGATCCGAGAAATTTCGACGATGTATATTTATGCGGTCCACGGAGTCGTGTTCTTATGCACACCGCGCGCATTTATACATCGTAATCCAACGGGTAGAGACTAGAGAGTCGGGCTGCATGCTGTGAATGCACACACACACATACACAGTGCAGCGCTGTTCGCTGACTTGAAATAATTATTCGCAAGCAACGCGCACATAACTCTCGATTGAATCAATTGAGGTTTGTTAATACCTTTGTTTTGAAGCCGTGCGTTTAAAGGTATATAAAGTTATTATACGCGCTTACGTGCACGTATGAGCTCGAGAAATAGTGGCTATTATTCGGAAATGCGTATAGGCATGAGAGAATTAAGGAGATATAACCTTCACCTTGATGTTTTTAAGGTCGCCATAGAGCCTTTTAGAGAAATATTCACTAGTTTAAAAAAACTGGATCAAAATTCTGATTTTTGGGCTGGGATACGGATCTCCTTAATATTGATGGAAATCGACGTTTTCTTCTCCTGTTCTCTAATCTGCGCATTTTCAAGTAGACGCAACATCGGCTGAATTCGTATACATCTATGTCAATCCAGCGTTTCAAGTATGTTGCAATATTCATGCGAACTTCAAATGCACTGTACGCTACATCCTGAGTCTTGAATCCAACACGAACAAAAGTGAAATTTAAAAAAATACAGAAAATTTCATACAGTTTTCTTTATTCATAACAAATTGAATAACCGAATTGATTGCGAAAACGTGTCATTGATATTATGCTGTCCCCTGCAATATTTTCAAGATTTTTAATTTTCCACAACACTTAATCTTCGACTTTTTACCCGAGATAGCGCGTGGAAAAGGGTCGTGTTTCATGGCAAACGGGGTCTTTTAAAATTATTATGCTCGTTCGTACCCTTTTCTTGAGTACGTATATAACAAGTTCAGAGACTCCTTCGCACTTCTTCTCTGACTCCTTTCCTCTCCCTCTGCATTTTATATTTTCTTGTTTTTACGTTTGCCTCGCGCAGCTACATATTTCACTGCGTACACAACTCGCAGTAGCGGAGCTCTACCTACGCGCTTCGCACTGCGACTCTCTCTCTCCCTCTCTCACTCTCTCGACTCTTTCTCATGATAAAGGAAAACTCGTATTTATATCCCCGAGAATTGCGCCTTTCATACGCACTCGAGTGATTCATTTTCATTTCTACCGCGTCATTGCATTTAGTCAATTAAATGGGCGAAGTCGGATGCAAGTCAAATACATTGGTAAAGCTTTGACTTTCGTACGAGTATTTATATTATATATATAAGAGCTGCTTTAACGGATACGCGCACGCAGTAGTAACGTAGTTTCGCGTCGTGTAAGATGATTTCCCTGGTGGTGTCTTGATGAAAGATCCCCGAGGTTGTTGCCACACTCTGCGCGAACTAGGCTGCTGCTGCTTCTTAATCGTCAGTGTGATTCAACTGCTTGCACACAGTTTGAGTTCGCAATTCTTGTTTATATAATATACGCGCACTTTGCTACTAGTACTACTCGCGGCGCACGAGATTATACGAATTTTTCACCACGCCAGCTAACTCGTTCAATTTTTCGTACCGTTGCGTTTCGCAGCTTCCGCGACCCCGATTATATACCTGGCGGAACGAGAATAATATAAAGAGCGCCGCGCTACACGTGTGTCTGCAGGATTTCAAATTTCTTTGAGTGGAAATAAGCGAGCGATATGGTCTTTTTCGGCAGTATCGATTCGATGTACGAAAAAAAAATCGTTTTCCAATGAAGTTGCTACTGCTGGTGCTGCCGAGCCATTTCGCTGCGAAGAATAAAAAGGAGATATCCTCGTTAAATCGCGCGCCCCGTGCGAAATGGCAAAAAGGGCATTGTTCGTGTCGCGCGGGCGCGCGCGCAATCATAACTCGAGAATAATTTCCGCTCGACGAATCTCTCACTATGCGTTGAAAGTTCCTCGCTCTACAGCTCTCTCTCGGATCGTTTGGCAGTATAGCGTACTAGCGGCATGAAAAAAATCCTTCAATTAATTTCTTCGTTGCTCGCGCGCGCGTTACATTATGCACAGACATCGAGCGGCAGCAGCGAGCGAAATCGTAAAACATGAAATCTCGATAAGAATTAAATAAAATAAAATAAGCATTAGCTGTAGAGCAGCTAGAGCGCGAGGCGTTAGCTCCGAAATCCGATTAAATTGGTCGTATGAACGCGTACCCCGAGAGCTAGGCGCGCAGTGCGCTGCATGCAGGCCGAGCTTTCGCACTGTACCTCACCCCCGTGCATGTACAATTCGAGTGTGCAGTAGACGCATTTATAACACACGCACACACGTGTGCATTATACACATACGTATACGTATATATACAGGGGATCAAGAGAATCGAATTCGTTCCATCGCGTGCGTGTATATAGGTGCGAAAGTTTTTTCTCACTCGTTTGCCTCGAATGAAATTCACGCGCTGATGTGTTCGGGGAAAAGAATCACGCCCCGGCATTTCCAAAGACCATTATACAATTACAACGCGCCGATGCGAAGTTACGAGCTACTCTGGGGTGAAAAAAAAACACAACAAAATAAAAAACTTTTATACGTTTGCAAATGCGGATGTCGATGCTTATAATCGAGGCCAATATACAGCTCGATAAAATCATCGCCTCTGTACGCGCCTTCGCTCGTGTGTATGTGTTGTGCTGCACACAATCGACTTCGGAGAATTAATTGTTGCACTTTTTGTTTCGTCGTCGCGAAGTCATGTGCGCGCCACATCTCGTTCTCGCGTCTTTTATTTATTTATTTTGTTTGTAACGTATAAACTATTCCGTTATTATTGATGCTTGGAATCGATCGGATCATGCTCGTAGACGATTGCGTAACGTAGTACGTGTGTGCTGCATAATCATAATATCTAAATTGTTACAACTGTCAACGTTTATTTGTCCGAGCGAATCGAGAAATCAAGCGCGATACTCTTTGCGTTGTGCGCATCGAACGTTGAATTTTATTTAAAAAAAAAGCACCGTGACGATATCTATAAAAAGAAATGGAAATGCGCGTATATGTACGATAATAACCTGAAATTTATGGATTCAATGCTTTTATATGTGTTGTATTTTTTTTAGCACGTCGTCTTTTATTATTATACCAGGAGATTACCCGATAGCTTTTCACAACGTATTTGATGTATAAGTTGAGACCAATGTAGAGGTTGAAAGATTGTCATTTGAAAGACGTCAAGTTTTAGCGCCGACACGACAAAGCTTAAGTTGTCGAAAATCTCGATTATATATTACTCGGTACTAGGAAAATTAAGCCCCTTACGCTCGAGTGAGCGTATTGAAAATTGACTCTTCGCGTAGTTTAGAGCTGGCGTAGGAAGCAGCAACAGCAACAGAAGCTCGAGCGCGAAAGTGGAGAACAACTGCACAATAAGGCTATGATCTGCTGCTCGAAAGTTTGGTGTAATTAAAGCTAATGGCGGGACAGTTTGTGCATTATCAAGACGAAATTCGAAAATCCACGCTCTCGTGTGCTAAGAGCTTCTGAACGCGCTCAATGCGTAAATGTAGATGGAGAGAGAAAGAGAAGAGGAGGAGGAGAAAGAGAGAGAGACAGAGAGTAAGTGAAGTTGGCAAGAGGGAACACTGATAACATTTGGATGGAACTCCTCTCTTACTCTCCGCGTCGAGGCGAAACGATGCTTGTGCCAGCAGCAGCGGCAGTAGCACCTCGGATTAACTCGAAACGTAGGTGTAATTATCTTGGCGGTGCTCTCTCTCTCTACGAGCATGAAGCATATAGGACACAGAAGCAGAAGCTGCCGCCGCTCCAGTGTCCACGCGCGTCTTAATTACATATTCCAAACCGACCAAAATCCCATTTACAAAGTCTTGACGGCCGGGAATGCTTATATCATCCAGGTAGATAGTGCAGCTAACCGAGGCGCGTATATGGACAATGGCATCGCATCAGCTGTTGTTGTCTCTCGTCCGAGGACGCGATGCTGCTGCTGCTTCTGCTTCTCTACGTATGCATGCACACTCTTGAATCAAAGAGCCAAATCCCGAGGATATAGTCGCCTTCGAGGCTGGTCATTGAAATATCGCCAAGCTCGAGTGTCTACGATATAATTCGTCCTGTAGTATACGTATGATTCGGTTGAATTAAATTTAATCAACGAAATATCAAATCGACGCGTTTACACAAAGCCAAAGCAATAATATGTTAACGCAACTTTGTATAACTATTTGAGCTAGAGGCAAAAGAAGCTATTATCGCAAGGATGCTTAAATCGACCGATGCTGCTGCTGCTGGTTGTGCACATTCAGAAATGTACACTCGCGCGCATTTTACCTCGAGTGCCGAGCGCTTACCAAAACGAAGCCAAGCGAGCGAGAGCAAAGTCGTAAAAAACTTTTTTCCACTTTAATTGTTAACGTTCACGCGCTTGAGCAGCAGCAGCAGCAGCAGCAACGGCGGCGGTTCGCCTGCAGTTCGCTCCTCGGCGGTTTCCGCGATTAAGTGAAGCACGGCCCGGCACGCCGCGAACCCTATAACCGCACTATATAAGTGTACTCGGCTCTCGTTCGATTCGTTGCCCCGAGAGCAAAGTTTTCCCACGACTTACTCTTTTTTCATCGCGGACTTTCGGATATTTCGGAGCGCGCGCCGAATTCGGAAAAGCGGAGAAAAAGGCAAAAGAATTGGAACAAAAGGACAAAAATCTCGTGAATGTAACTAGTTGCATTTAACATTTTAGATAGAGATCTATATCTAGGTCGAGCTACAGTTCTGGCTCAACCCGAGACTGATACCGAGCTTTTAGTTTGAAAGGTTGCCCTTAGTTAAGGCAACCTGACGCCGAATCGAGAACTGCGTGTAAAACATTTTGATTACGTACGCATAGATGCGCGTCTCTGACTTGTGGTGTGTGCAGGATGCGCCAGCTGTGCCGCTACTGACTACATTTTTATGGATGCAAAAGCCGCACGATCGTGTGTATGAAATAGTATAGATAACGTATAGTGACGTCATTAAATTTGCTATAAAAATAAATACAAATTTAAATATTTTACGAAATTGATCAATCAAGCTTGTACATTTTTACTAATTTTGGTGATTGAATTCTTCTTTGAAATCAAATCGAGATACAAATTTTCAAAGCCATTGGTTTACTCGAATGAATTGTCCTTCTCCCAAATTAATTTCCAATATATTAACGTCTTTAACTAATTATAGACAGCATTTTTCTGCTGTGGTTTAATTATTGTATTTCGATTTTCCTTTACTCAAATTGTCGAATGGATTGAATTTTACGTTTGTTTATCTTTTTTTTCGTTTTTTTGCCTGTCAACAATTTGTGATTGATAGACAGATGAGACGGTTGAGCGGTAAAAGTTCCCGATATGCCAGGAGCCTAGCCCCAACCGCCGGTATTTGCGAATATATCCTCGCGTGGTATATAAATATATGTGCCTTTTTGTGCATTTTTCCATTATTGTGGCTTTGAAATGTGGCGTAAACGATAACGTTCGATATATTTTGATTTTGTCTCTGCTTTGACAAACGTAATTTGAAATAAAGCTGATATATTCCATCATTGCGAATATATCATTGCGAAACGATATGAATGACCTGCATAGCTCAAATAATCGAATAAATAATCAGCTATGAAAAAAATCTCTTCTAAAAAGTCTTCGTTCTCTCGTAGATAAGAATCCTTTGTTCTTTTTCCTATCCCCAGTTTAATTTCACGTTTAATAACGATGCACTCTGAAAACCAACTGTAATAGTTTCTTTTGCTCTTTTTAACTTTTTTTTTCTTTCACACGAGGTTGAATAAATTATACGAAGTTAAACTTTATTCTCCGTTTCTATTCCGTATATTACGTGCAAATTTCATAAATTTATAACTTATCGCTGAAACTGAATTATCTAAACGACGGAGTGAAAATTAATGACTTTTATTTATTTTTATTGTAGGGCATAAAGAATATTTGTTTAAAAATATCACGGGAAACTTTTAGTTTCAATTAAGATTCACAATAGCATATGAATTAATTTCACGAATGATAATTTGCGAGGAAATATTATTTTTTAATAAAACGCCGCGGAAAGATGAATTTCCTACATATTCAAGTAGTGTATGTCAACGTCCAGCCAGGCGCCGTCTTTTACGAACGCTTGTGTTCTCGTTCGCTAACGTTTATCGTACACGACCCGAATACTGAACGCTTAATTCCTTAAAATAGAAAAGAAAAAACGCATTAAAATGTTTGTTTGTTTTTCTCTCGTTACAGAGAGCGGCAGATGTTTCCCCGACGACAGCTGCCCCGACGATAGTACGACGGACAGTAAAGGCCAATGCGTATGCATCCCGCACTGCCCGAAGGCCCAGCCATGCGAGGACAGACAACATTCGCTAATGGTGAAACCGGGTGATCCCAACCAACCCGGCAAGTGCTGCCCTCTTTTCGAGTGTCGCGCTCAAGGTAATAACTCTTTTAAAAGTGTGTGTGCGTGTGCATCGCGGGGACATTAAAATGTCCCGTCTATAGCTCGCTAGACAGCAGTCCTCGCACGAAGCGCTGTGAACACGCGGGCATATATATATGGGCAGAAGCAGAGTGCGAAAATTAAATGCCATTCTGACCCAGTTACGCCGGCGTGAAATCGAGCGTGACGCGTGCGGGGAAGCTGTAATACTCGCGCGAGCGAGATGGGGCGGAAAAATTGAATAATCGAAAACGGCACAAATTCGTAATTGCGTTGATATATATTTAGCAGTCGCAGCTCGTTAATATTATCAATGTAACCCCCGACACATTTTTATCATTTGTCCAGAGCTCGTGAGGTACGAATTCGGACCTACGACGGGCAAGTTGCTCGATAACTGCGTGGACCGATCGGGCAACCATCATAATTTCAACGACGAATGGATCGACTCGATGGACCCGTGCATGCAGTGCCGATGCCTCGACGGCAAGGAGAGCTGCGTGATACCACATTGCAAGCCCTGCAATCGTCGTCTACCGCCCAGGAAGGACCAGTGCTGCGGGGACTGCGTAGACAGGCCAATCGATTGCCAGGTGGCGCCGCCCTTGGATTGCGAGCTCCGTTGCGAGACTTTCGATGTGAACGAGCAAGGCTGTCAGATCTGCCAGTGTTTCGTAAGTTGCTTTTTCTTCTATTTCATTTCTCAAGGAACGAGTTGAATCACATTTTTTGCTTATTCGTGGAAAGGACAACGTTTCGCACAATAATAGCAGCAACAAAGAGCAGCAACAGACGACCAACACAATAGATGCCGCCTCTGCCGAACCAACAGCTCTCGACGCGGAGACACCGGCAAAAAGCTCGGTAGGGGCGAATTGCACCAAGCTCAACTGCCTACAGGCCAACACGGTTTGCCCGTACGGCAATGTGCTGGATTCAAATGGCTGTCCGACTTGCTCGTGCCGACTGGAGTGCCCGAGGCTCGACTCCTGCCCAAAGAAGTGCCCGCAAGGCTACAGACGCGACGACAAGGGCTGCCAGGTGAGTCCGCTGCGAGCACTCCTTGTTTTGCTTCATTTGATTCTCTCCCCGGATAATTCAGACAGCTGTGCGCGCGCGCATAGCTCTTTGTGCTCTACTCATTATTTTTACTACATCTAACTAGCTGTTATTGTTATTATGAAGCTTCGGCAGAATCACGACGCTTGTAAGACCTGCATATAACATTATAAGCAGCGCTTAATTTTCCATTTTAATACCTTTGTGTAATTACATGCGTAGAGTGAGCGCGACAAAACCAACATACAACAATGCCAACCAACTTGACCTAATTTCTCGTAATTGAATATGATTGTGAACTTTGAGCGCGAATCCGACGCGCCGCACCGCATAAAAGTTACTCCTATTATGTACATGCTCACTGTATGGATACAAGCCTAAAGACCCGCATAGTGCCTTTGATAATTACACTCGCTCGGCTTGTTTTTCTTTTTTTTCTCTCTTTTTTTTTCACCATGCTCATGGTACTCGTATTTCACAGATTTGCAAATGTCGCTCGAACTGTCAGGATCCAGACAGTAGGCAGATCTACAAACCGGACGAAACTTGGAGCCCTGATCCTTGTCGCAAGTGTGTGTGCAGGCAGAACGGCCACATTAGTTGCTCGGACACCACGGAGTGCATCAACTACTGTGAAAATCCGATACCAGCGTCTAACGGCTCCTGCTGCCCTATTTGTCCTCCCAAAACAACTATGGTAAGACTCTTTATTCGTCTTATTTTGTATCTTTCTTTATCGACTTTACGTACTCGGTGTTTGTTCAAGTTGAAAATTATGATGCATTGCACTTTTTTCCTTTGCCATACGAATTTTTGGACTTGAACATTTTTTCTTTCATACAATTTTGAGAAGAATATACAAAACCATACATTATAAATATTTTTTGTATTCAGCTTTGAAATCTTCTTTTAAATATGCACATTTTCTGAATAAATCGAAGGATTGAGGCGCATCTGCTTCTATACATATGGTCGATTCTATGAAAAATTGAATAGCTAAAATATTTATTTCCCGATTGCATGAAAAACTTTTTTTGGCATACTTTTCCCCGTATTTTATCAGAATTTTGGAGAACATCTATCACCTTTCTTCTAATAGGCTCGAATTTGGCGTTGTTCCTTAATTCATGTTAATATTATAAATATTTCTAGTTCAGTTCTGAATGTTTTTTAAAATAATTACTGAAGACCTTTTTTTATTGGAAATGATAAAAATTTTAGAAATTAAAAAATAATAATTTTACAGAGAATCGGCCATATATCTAAATTTAATACTCAAGGGTAACGCCATGGACAAAGTTTTTCGGGCGTAACGTTCATATAAGAGCTTCAATGCAGTTGACAAACTTTTCCCTACAGATATAGCCTATATACGCGTGTTCGCAAACAATATATGTCGTTAAAAAAAAAAAAAGAAAAAAGACAGAAAAAATATTCTTAAAAATTCTCATCTCTCGATCGAATGAATAATTGAACAGATGGAAAAAGTTTTTTTCTGCCTAAGCTGTTTGCTCTCGCTGCGCTGTAATCTTTTTTTGGCTTATCACTTGGCGGATTAGCTAATACTTTCACGGCCGTCAGCTGCACGAAAAAAAAGCCTCGTGTACATCCCCATGAATTCCCATTCGAAATCCTATTCGCACGTACACTACAGCTTTGCTTTCCGAGTTTTCTCTCTCTCTCTCTCTCTCTCTCTCTCGTACACGCGCGCGCGGAGCTGGTTGAAACGATGGATTTTTCATATTTTACATGAATTATATTCATGTTTTTTCATAGATACAGAGAGAAAAATATTCAAAAAGTAAACGCGAAGAAATACGAAATAAAAAGTATTAATGCCGTATTTGCATTTAGCTCAATTTTACATACATGAATTTTAATGAGAAGAAAATATTTCTGCAGTCACTTAGTTTTGCTTTGCACAGCCAACTCAATAACGTTAAAATCACAACTTTCAAACGCTAATTTGCTTTTCTTAATGCAGGAGGGAGAAGCGAGCGGCAATTCCACCAGCACTTCATCGTCGGCCTCGTCGTCGCGAGGCTGGGGCGTCGTGCCGATCACTCTCATCTGCGTATTGGGTCTTTTATGCTGCATGCTAATGGCTCATCTCGTGCGAAATCGCTTTCGAGCACGGCTGCCGACATCCGAGAACGAATTCACCAACGCTTATCCACAGCAGTACTACAAATGCATACCCGTTTACGAGAGCCATCTGTCGCGAAATGCCGAGAAGCTTGCACCACTCTGATGATGAGCTGTTTGTTTATTTATTCCTTTCTTTCATTTTTATATGATGAATTGAAGGAAATATGAAGGAAAAAAAAGAACGATCGAACGAATACGTAAGCCGAGCTACGACGCCAACGCCGTATATTCGAGCGCCTACGTCTCTTTTTCTTTCCTTCCTTGTGTACATATATATATGTATAAAGTGTATTTGCGTTTCGTTAGTCGTAGACACAGTATTATTTGCCAAATAACGAAGAGCCTGCGGGAATGAGAAAAAAAGAAAGAAAATATGAAAAATCGTCGTTATACGTACCTTTTGAATGTGCTTGTGTATAAGTGTGCGGATGTGTGTATTCGTATGTTTGCATTTGAACGTAGTCGCAGCGTGAGCGAGATTTTGTTACTCCTTCGGTATTGTTCGTCTAATGTATATTTGTCGCTCTGCCGTAGTTTCAATACGTCCCCATAACAATTATTCTTCGTTTGCTTCGCAAATAATATAACTAACTAATATTACCGAACGAAATCAAAACAGACGATCGTAACTGATTCGTTCCCAAACGTGGCGACACGTTATTTCTTTTTATCATCAATAGAAACAAACAAATTTGAAATTACGGAAATGTCTGTGTAGTTTTTTTTGCGCACTAATTGTTATGATACTAAAAATAATGAAGTTGATTTTTGAAATGTTATTGTTATTATTATTTTTATACATTGTATCATTATGTAATTCGTATTGAAATAATACTTAACATATGCGGGTAACTTGGTCGAATTTTTATATTATATATCTGTAAAGTATTGAAAATGTTGTAAGGTATTTTAATTGTAAAAAAATACGATCCGTATTGTTGTTTGACGCGTATGAGTGAAGCATTTGTGTGATTAATTCCATTGTGCACTTTTGTTTTGAATAAACAAATAGAGCGATTGTTTTTATAAATACGTTTGAAAAACGTTCATAAAATTAAGCTTTGTAATATTTGGAAAGTAAAGCACATAAATATGTATTATTTATAATTTGTACTAATTAAACTAGTATGTTTTCGAAAATATTAGTATGTGAGAATTTTTTTCTAGTCGAAAACATAACATAATCTAACGTTTTTGTTTATGTAAAATCATATTATTATATGTAAATATACGTATAAGTTGAGTAAATGCTATAAAATAACTACAAATCGAGACTGTTTAATTATTCATGTTTCAATTGTCATTACCTTATAACTAAATAATACCAACAATCGAGCTGAAATATATCATATTACACGTTTTCTTCAAACTTATACGGAGTGTTATAATTCAAATGATTATGAATTATTGTTTTGAGTTGAAAAAATTAAATATTCAATATCTAGTGAATGAAAAAAGTTCTGGATGAAAGTCAGTACAAATGAATTTCATCGAAAAAAATTAGATTGTACCAAATGTAAATCAACAGCCCTCTTCATAAATTCGATCTTCTCTTAAATTTTAATATAAGTCATCATTCTGTGGTGTAAAGTGCATTGCGATACGTAGCAAAAAATGTAAGCATATGTTCTAGTTGATGTGAATTAGCTTGTATTCTTTTCCATTTACATGGAGTTGTTCATAATCTCATCATTTACTATGGTCGTTCATATAACATATCATTCATACCCTAAAAAATGCATTAGCACATTAACAAATTTATTGCTTATGCTAAATAGCATCCAATAAATAACTCGTTGGCACAAAACCATTGCCGACCAGAGCCAATTATTTAAAGCGTCATTTGAATTACTCAAACCTGAAATCTATATAATATATTTTTTCAATGTGAAAAGATAATTGTGAGTCTAATAATTACTAAAAATACATATAAATATTATACAGCTAATAAATAAGATTCGTTGCGTATTACATAGTTACAATACAGTATATTATTATGTATCATACATTAAGTCATGTACTAAAAAAAATTTATGAAACTCGTGCAACCGCATTTAGCGATATATTTGAAAAGTTTCACCATAGAAAATTTTAGCTGGAAAAGATTGTTAAAATTAAAAGAGGGTATTTATAGATTCGAAAAGGCAATGGTGTATGTATACATACAAAAAGGACAATATATAAAAAAAAGTTGAGATTGTGTTTTTAAATGGGAACTCGTTAGTTTGATAATCATAGTAGAGTGATAACAGTGATCGTTTGGTTTTTCTCTAAGTTTATGTGACTGATAAGCTAGCTGCCTAAAAATGTTTAGCCGTAGACTTTTCGTTTATCAGTTTATACATATCATGAACGCGAACCAGGAGATTACCACATTGTACATGCTTATATTATATTCGATTGAATAAAGCTAAGTTTAAAAACTGGACTGGAAGCATTTTACAATTCATCTTTTTCGAATAAAGTGGCATCGATGGGGCGATATTATTTTAATTGAAGTATCTTCCTTAATTGCTCCCTTTTGTTGAATAATTATCAGAGTAAAGAAGACATGCCGCGATAAGAGCTACCGTTAGTGAGTTTATGTTTAATGCACAAGTTTCTTTTCTTACACTATAGAAATATTGCGAAAAGCTCAAACGACGACGACGACATTTTAAAAACGAAAAGCCCTAAAGGCAAAAAAGCGCAATACAGGTACATCGCTTTTTCCCTTGTTCTCTCGAGAATAAAGAATCCAGGGTAATTGTTTGTTCTTCAAAGATTAAAAAGAGCCAAGTTTTGCTGCTTCATTAAATTATACACACAATTGTAAGATATCCCGTTTTTTCTTTGGTAAAGCTTAATTTACTTGCTCATTTAAATTTTTGAAAATAAGGTGTATTAGTTGAGAGGATAATTTACAAATAAATTAATTAAAAGACAAGATATATTTTCTATACATAATGATACAGATTATTTATTTTATTTTTTCTATTTATAACGCATCATTTAATCTTGTACGCTTTCATGGATGCCTAATTTTTCTATTACACTTCGACAGTCGAGTACTTAAAAATGTAGTCTTACAGTAATTCATTAGTGAAAAGGATACAAAGTGATCCATGCTTGACTTGGCATGTAAAAGCTATGGTAATACCTTGAGCTAAAACTACGGCTAATAAAATGCAACACTGTTTTACCGACCTGCCACAGGGCAGGGCACAATCATATCGTTCTACGATTTCATGCCGAGCGATGTGATTCATACCTCGCTAGTCGCAATTTTGAAAATCATATAACATTTACCGTCGAGTATTTGTTTGTGAATTACCAAGTTCTCGCCGAAACCACTCTAGCGCGTCTCGGTATTTTTTATAGTAAAACAAAATTAATCATTACAAGTGAGCATTTAAGACGACTGCGTTAAATTTACATAACATCAAGGTAACATAGCTTTTTTATAAAATCGACTAAACACTATCTCAACACATAATGTTTCGTTTTAGCGTCTCAAAAAGAACTTAATCAAGGCAAGCAATGACTTTACCATTGTTACTCTCAAAATTAAATTCTTAAGGAGCTTTTATCTGAAAACCACTGGAATGTTCAATGTATATTATTTGCACTTAATAATATTCCTTATCTGTAATTATTTACACTTCACCATTTACATTAATACCTAAGAGTCTGTCACATTTCTTGATTCACATTGATATTTTAGAGACTGTCACATTTCATCTACATTCTTACAACATCTGTACCTTACATCACTTCATCATTTAACTTTACAATGTATAATACACTTTTTTATTCTCAATCTCTCTTTACTAAATCTAGGTTTTATTTTAGAAGTAGCCGATGCAGAATATCGCTTATTTACAGAAAAAAAACCTAATTTCTACTTTGAAGACTTTGAGATTAGCTAAAAGTTATATCGTTTGATTTCATACCGGAGTCACATTATATGTGCCATTAATTCTGGTAGATGACAGAATTAATTATTACGCTCCGGAAAATTTAATTTTGTTCATTATATTGACTATATACATTCTGCCAATTTATTACCCCACCGCCATTTATTACAGTTTTGCTTATGTAAAAGCAATATATCTTGATAAGATATCAATCATCTTTGATTTGTGTAAAATTTTACTTATGCAACGATGCATAAACATTTTAAATATCTTTTCTGTTCATCTTCAACAACTAATCTTAAAATTTCTTTTTTTTAAAAAAAGAAAAAAAGATTAGACAAAGAAAAAATCGCGCATCGAACGACTGAATTAAATGCAGTCGTATCGGCCTAGTGGCGCGCGGCGCACTAGGGATGATGCTGATAATTCAGTCAGAGCGATGGCGGCTGCTGCTGGTGCGCCAAGCCGTCGTCGTAGTTACCTGGGCCCATGTGTCCCAACTGAGCATGATGCTGAGACTGATGGTGATTGGCGGAATTGCTGACGTGCTGACTCTGCAGCATGACCGTAGCGTGATGCTGGGGGTGGTGATAAGGATGGGCAGCAACCGCTGCCGCGTTGTAATACTGATGGCCTACGTTGGCGTGAGTCGTGTAGTAGATGTGGCTCAGGTCCTTCTCTGTAGACGAAAAAAAAACAACAAGGGTTTTAGTATGTTAGAATTCGCAAAGATCCAATAAAGAGGCTAATTTAAATGCAAGAGCTACTTTGTAGTACAAATATCGCGCGCAGTCCTTTGGTGCTGTCTATGCGTAATATACATAATCGGAGACACGCGTCGGCTAACGAGCGGCCCGATACGTAGAATATTATACGCCACGCGGGGGGTGCCGCGCACGACTATAATCTTGGAATCATAATAGCAGTTGGACCATGTAATAGAGGGCCCCAAAAATTGCACATAGGTCGCGTGCGACTGCTTAGTTTATTATATATTATTAGTATAGAATCCGCTCAATTGTAACTCTTTATTGTATCATCCATTTAATGTAAACAAAGCACACTGTCCCGATTTCTTCCTATGCTTTTACATGTTAATTCAAATCCGATTATTAGAATCAAACGTTATTAGAATATCACCAGTGCGAGCTTGAGTAAAATTTAAATTTTTTAACACCGAGAAACAAGTTTACTAAAAATAAAAAGCCATTGAAACATTTTGATTTACTTGAAAAGTGCACCCAACATGACGCAGAAGTGACTTATTTCACGAGAAAGGGACAAAGAAATGTATCCAATATTCGAAACAAACAAAAATTGCTTGATTTGAAAGAATCAGCCGGCTATTTGAACCGAAACGTTCGGTCCATGCGATCACATTAAGCGAATTCGACTGTATATTACATGTGCAATAGACATCATCAAAGGGCTGCGCAGTCGTTCATGATTGATGGATGTACAATGGAGTTCGCTCAATGCAATCAAAACAAGACTAAAAGGCAGTTTGATTACAATAACTAGATAATTCAAATAAGCTCAATTTATTCAGGTAAAATCGTGATCGTGTGTTTTGATTACATTAAGCGGCCGATCATGATAAGCGAGCTTATATCAAGCGAATTCTACTCACGTTCTTAGTAATAAATGTACACCGTCCGTACGTTCGCCTATAGTTATTATTAGCAGTCAAATTGGCATCGTTCGTCTGATAAGTACTTGAATTGTTATTTTTAGCGTTAGTAGTAGCGCGGGTACTGTCCTTTGGACTTGAACTTGAATAAGTAACAACCGTGAAAATCAGTGCGTCGAAATGGCTCATAAGGTCACTAGTAGCAGTTGAGTTTTTTGTATCAGTACTCAAAGGAGTATCAGTAGCATTCGAGTAGGTCTTATCCAAACTAAAAGGAGCTCTAAAGGGCTCTAATCAAGTTCCGTTTTGAGAGAGCCCAATGATTTATTGTTAAGATCATAATAGTCAGCACCCGAAGGTGACCAACAAGGAGGCTGTCTATTAGCTAAGAAATCTGTCACATGAGTAATGATTTCGGGATCCTTACTCCAGTTAGGATTCAAGTGTCGACAGAAATCACCCAAAGGGCTATCAATAACAAACAGATAGTCATCGCTATGGTGCGTCATGAAAATATTGCTACCGGAAACCGAGAACTCGTCGTCGGACTTATCGCTAGCGCTTGCATCGTACTCACGTTTCGTTTCGTAGGTCGGGACGGTCGTGCCGCGCGTAGCCAATGCGACGGTAACCTCCTCCTCGGCCGAGGAGAAGGGCTTGACGTCCAGCGGCTCGTTCGGGCTGATGCTGCCGCCGATTTCGACCGGCGACGGTTGCTCCGGCATCATCGGGCTCGCCGAGTACGGCATGTGGTAGGTCGGTGAGGGGTTGTGCTGCAGCGCCACCATCGGACTGCTCGTAGGCACGGCGGGCCCCGACTGCAGGTTCATCGGCGTTATGGCCGCCGCCGAGTAGCCCGGGTCCAGCCCGATGTGCCGCTGTAACACGTGACTAGGGATCTCTGGTATCTGTTGCTGTTGTTGCAGTTGCAGCTCTTGCTGCTGCTGCAGTAGCTGCTGCTGTTGCTGTTGCTGCTGCAAGAGTAGCGCGTGCTGCTGCTGCTGTTGATCGTGCTGATGTCGGTGCGATTGATTCTGCTGGTGGGTCATGTCATGCTGTAGCCGTTGGAGCTCCAGCACTGCTGACGGCGAGGTCCGCTGATGTGGGCTGCCATTGCTGGAAAAAGTCATTCGTATATTATTAATCACTTCAACTGATTCAATGCATTAGATTATGACAGTGTTTACTTGAGGTTTAAAGTCGCCCATACATAATTGTCTATTATGTAATAAATAGAATCTACTATGTAGCATATAATATATGGTCTACTATACATATAAGAATTAGATATGATTGTTTCATTGTTCTCGCGACGGAAATAACACTCCAATAGGTAACACGTGAGGTCATTAGTGGTCAAAATTTCATTGTTCTCGCAACAAAAATAACACTCCAATAGGTAAGGTAGGGGTTATTAGTGGTCAAAATCTTTCGGCACGTCCTTCATCAATCAAACACACGATGGTCTCGTGTTTATGTTATCTAAAGACGATTAAATTATAATTAATCACTTTTTGAAGTGCATGCCCATTATTGAGAGTTGAGAGACTACTGAAGAACTGAGAAAAAAAGGTGGGATTTTTCACAGCTCGAAGTTGGTCCACGCTCGGACACTAAGGCAATAGTGTGAAGTCAATTTCTAGGAAGACAATAGCGAGAATGTATCTAATTGACGCTTTTCAATGCGAGCTTTGGTTCGATCGACACAGGTGCATTACACATGTTGGGTCGAAATTCAAAATAATAAAACAATTTTTAGGATGCACGAACTCGAATGATCTATTGGAAATCTTAATTTTTTTACTTTTTTACATTAACCCCTTTATTTGAAGATTTATTTATCACAAAAAAAAGAATAAACCTAATTTAAAAATATATATTGTTATATATTATTGCATTTATCATTTAAAATGAAGTGTAATAAATTTCACTTAAGTCTATAATGTCGCAAGCATAACACACGGTCTCAAGCATGGGTATTGCTCCTTACCCCAACAAATATCATTTATAACGAGCACGCGGGCACAGAAGGACAAAATTTTGCGTCAAACTCGATTCTCCGCTGCTCGGAGTTGCGCGCCAAGAACCGCCTCCTACATCGCGTTGTTATATATAAAAATGTGCTCGTGGTATGTACGGAAGGAACTCGACAACACAAAGAACGACTCTAGGCAGGCCTCGCGCTTTTTTCTCCTTTTGCACGTTCGTCATCTATATATACCTATATGTACGAGTGCCGTGCGCAAGCATCGATGTGTATTATACCTTCTTTTATTTTTTCCTTTCACTCTCTTTCTCTCTCACTTGCTCACACTCCGCGCATTACTCTCTCTCTCTCTCTCTCTCTCTCTCGCTCTTTTCATTTGCACGGGGGCGTATAAATGTGCGTTCCTTTCTTTCTTTCTTTTTTTGTTCTTGCTCTTACATCGTGCAGAGACGCTTGTACGAGGACACAGTTTTTAACGATTGTTACATATATGATTCGATTCGTATATGTGTGGGCTGTATGGCGTTCACAAAGATACTTCTCATAAATGAAATATAAACTTTATGTAAATTATTATACGAAAATTATACAACAATTTTCGGAAATTTAAGATCCTTGGATCACATACCCTAAAGTTGAAAGATTATTTTTATTTTATTCAAATGTGTTTCAAGTGATTGCTAATATAGCCTCAATAATCGATAGCTCTCCATAGTAATCTCGAGTGATTTACACTCGAAATGAAAATACTCATGTAATAAGGATAGTAGAAAGTAGTAGACATTGCGAGCGGTCGCGTGCGAACAAGGGGCGTGTACTTTTTTTTGGCTCAGCTCTGGTCTTATTCAATCTCTTATAATACGCAGACGTTGTGTGCATGTAATAATGATGTTTCGAAAAATATGTGTATGTGTGTGTGCGCGCATTTTACATCCCCTCTCGTTTTATACGTATAGGAAGGTTTTGCGCGTGCAGCAAAAACTAGAAAGAGAGAGAGAGAGGATAAATAGGATTTGGTCCGTTTATGTTTGCGCAATTGTCGAGGACTAATCCCTTTCGAGGATTACGCTAGGCTTTTCAACGACTCGATTTTCTGCCTAAACACATTCTGAATGTGTATAAACCGAAGCGAGAAAGAGCGAAGGAGAGAGAGAGAGAAGTGTGACTCGGCGCAGCTCTGCTTCGTCTCAGGGAGACTTGTGTGTGCTATTCAGAATTTTGCTGCTGCTTCACGCTGTGTTGTATGCAGTGCTCGATTGTGCTTTTTCTGCTTTCGTATATTTCGTATTATGTATTCTTAATCCAAGTCGAGTGAGCGTATTTTTTAATGCGTAAAATTCAACCATTACATCTCAATTAAGCGAGGACCCAGCCCGAAGCAATCTAGCAAGTAGGAAAGCAAAAATAAAAGGATAAAGACGAAAAAAAAAGAAAAAAGAGCGAAACAATTCGTCTAGATTTACTCGAATTTAAATGCAAGTTAGCATAGGTCTTATTCATTGATGAACCTATGCGTTTTTTAAATGCGTTAATTGGTAAATTTTTTCGCGACTATAGCATGGATATATCTGCCAGCTTGTCGGCCTGTGCGTAACTCCCTCTCGGTTGACCATCGACTTTCGTGCCAGACTAACTCGTAGCCATAACAACTTCGGGTCTCGCGCCATTTAACGTGTACGTCTCGCGCATATCAAAAGACTGAAATGAAAAAACAGAAAACTAGCGAGAACGAGAGATGGAAGAGAGCGAGAGCGAGAGAGAGAGGAACGGTAAGCACAAAGCAACACGCAAGGGACAATATATAACAGCAGCAGCACGACACATAACAACAAAAAACAAAAAAAACAAAACAAAAACTAAGAACACCATCTACTTTTTTACCTTTAAATAATCAGAAGAACCTAAATTCTATACCCGTCAACCTATATATAGTTCCAATTATAGAATTATGAAACGAACATTGAAATCAAGTGAAATATAATTATTATTTATTCGATAAGGGATTATAGGATAGGTTCACTTACTTTCTCTGCTGAGGCGTGCGATCGCGCTGTCTCCGGTTTTTGAACCAATTCGAGACCTGCGTGAGGGTCAAGCCCGTCTTCTTGGACAGCAGCCTCTTCTCGGCGGGATTGGGATACTTGTTCTTGATATACATGTCGCGTAGAGAGTTGCGCGCCTTCTCCTTGAAGCAGTACACCACCTCCTCGCCATCCCAGATGGTCTTTGGCAGGGGATGCTTTTTGCGCAGCCTGTACTTGTCGACGGCCCCCAGGCTCCTGTCGCGGGCCTTGGCCTGCTCTTGGTAGTGCGACTTGAACCACAACGTTTGGCATTTGGGATGATGTTCCATCGAGAAGTTGTGCGACTGCAGAATGCTATAGACCTTGGGATATTCTTGTCGATGGAAGGCGACCGTCGCTTCGGCGACCAGTCGCCACTCGCTCGGTGACCTGGCCTCCGCCAACCCGGCCATAAATCTGTTGGAAAGCAAAATAATAGAAAATAAAATAAGTTAGTTCTGCCGTGACTCGTTCCGTCGGCACTCGTTTTATTCGCCCCTTTTTCCTCGAGATGGCTCGGGTCGTTGATTTTTTTTCGCGTAATTAAATTTTGGCCAACTCGAAAAGGAGCGATAACGAAAAATTTTACAATCGGCCCAAATAAAGCTTCTCGTGGTCGTGGAACACAAAGAGTCTCGGTCGATTCTTTTTCGTACACATTAATTTCGTCGCGTGCTTAACGAGGACCACAAGTAAAAATAAAAAAAAAATATAAAGTAAATATCTACACGCGCTCGTGCACCGTGAATGAGTCACACATCGAAAGGCGATATTTAGCATTAATACAGGCGATTGTGCGTATGTGTAACGGGTGCGAGATCGTTCCGAGAAATTATTTTTTATCTAAAAGAACATCGAAAAAAAAGTGTACGTCGAGCATATATATGTAGTTTAGCGGCGGAGGGATCTGCATCGCGCGATTTAACGTAAGACGCGCGCGGCCATGGCTCCTGCAGCACGCGCTCGTGTTTAGCACGTTGGGCGCGCGCTCCGAAGCGTATTATACGAGGCGATTTAACGATTTCTACGAAATTTTTCATTCTTGCTCGCTATTTTATTTTTCTTTTTTTTTTTTTTGACGCAGCTCTTTCCCTTTTTCGTTTTGTCAACGCGCAAGAGTTTCGATGCTATATATATACAATAACCGTCAAGATCTGTTACGTAGTTGTACTGTTACGCAGTTGTGATATATTAATATAAAAATAAAAATATAATATAAAGAGTTGAATGGTGAATGATGAGATAATATACGTACTTGGCAAGCTTTTCGTATTTTTTATGGACTATGAGCGCCTCGCAGATGCAGTCCACCTGATCCGAAGTGAACTGATTCATATGATGCATCGTCGGCGACATGGTCTCTAGGAGATGCGTACCTATGATGGCGGCCTCGGACAGCGGCTCGTTGGATTCCGAGTGACGGGCGTGCGCAGGCCCATGCTCGATGTCGTTGTTGTTATTGTTGCTGCTGATATTGTTGTTGTTGGTTCTGTGATTGTTATTGTTGTTGATGTTGGGACAAGCTCGACCGTTGTTAATGTTGTTGTTGTTATTGATGGTGTTATTGTTGTTGTGGTTGAAATTGCCGTTATTGTTGCTATTGTCGTTGCTACTGTTGTTATTGATGTTCGCCGCGAAGTCGGTCGAGTCCGGGCTGTTCTGTTCACTCGGCGCCGGCGGGGGTTGCTGCTGCTGCTGCTGTTGCTGTTGTTGTTGTATTTGTTGTTGCTGCTGCTGGGCTAAAAGCAGAAGCTGTTGCTGTTGTTGTATTTGTTGTTGCTGCTGCTCCGACTTAAACAACGGCAGGTGCTGGAAGCGACGGTCCAACTTGGGCACTAAGACTTCCCCGGTAATGATACTTGGCGGCAAATGCTGCTGTGTTGTGTGCTGTTGCTGTGCGTGCGCTGGCTGAATTTTCGGCAGAAGCTGCTGCTGCTGCTGCTGCTGTTGCTGCTGGTTTTGGAAGTCCTGAATGCTGCGTCGCACCGACAGGGTGGCGGTGGTGAAGGAGGGGGACGTCGAATTTACCGGGCTAGTCGTTATCGCGGGTGGCGAGGACGACGACGGCGACGACGACGACAGGGGCAAGTGCGTCGGGTAGTGCTGCTGTTGCTGTTGCTGTTGCTGTTGCTGTTGCTGTTGCTGTTGCTGCTGCTGCTGCAGCTGCTGCAAGGATTGAAGCGGCGGAGAGTAGATGACGCCGCCGCCGCTGCTGGTGCTGTGATGCTGGGGGTGATGGGGATGGGGAAGGGGATGAGAAGGATGATGGACTGGGAGATGAGGAGCGGTGGAAAAGAAGTGCGTATTGACGATGGTATGCGACGGCTGCATCGAAGCTTGCAGCGCGGCGCTGTAAGGGTCGGCCGACATGCCTGCCGCCGCAGCGGCGGCTGCTTGCGCTGCGTGTATCGCCGCGTACTCGTGCGCGAGGTCGTAGGGATGGTGGTGCTTGGCCTGCCTGTGGTGATTGTTCGTTTCCTTCATGATGGAGCCGTGTGGAACTTTCCTGTGCAAGGACGAGGACGATTACAGCAACGACGACGACGTTTAGCTCTCGAGCTGCGTCGGACCTCTCAGCATCACTCGCACACACACACACACACACGCGATCAGCACTCCAGAACCGTACTAACTGTACGCTGCGCGTCGAGCGCGACACAAGTAAACTTTGCACGAAATACACACGCGAGTCGTCGCGCGTCGATTATTTACAAAATTTGTTGATCACACGAGAGCGCCGATACACCGCTGGCACATTATTTAATAAACGCGCACTGCCTGTACACCTGATTATTTATTATGAAATCGGAACTGGGCCAGTTCTCAAGCCGGTACTCGAGATACAGGCTATCGTTACAAATCTCAATTCCAGAGACACAGAATACGTCGGTCTTTCCAGATCGGATGAAACTACGATACTGAATTTGAGGACTACTTGCAGGAGTCAAGTATCGTAGATGCAGAGCTCAAGCATCAAGCGGCGGCACTACCGAACAAGAGGAGGGGACGGGAATAAGAGACGGGAGTGGGAGAGTAACGCACACAAACGCAGCTTTCCTATTGGGTTAGTCTTTACAATGATGTATGTATGTGTACTGGGATCCGTCCGTCCGAACTCGCTATACTTGACATGTGGTCATGACCAATATGAGCTCTTCTCTATGTGTAAGAGAGCCTATGCAACATATGCCCAGCTTTTAATGTTTAATATCATCTTATATGTATGCATTTTAATATACGTCGGTGTGCAAATTTGTATGCACACAAGGCCCGGATTGCTATCCGCGATATCAAGCGAGCGATGTGCAGATAGTGTATACAGAGATCTTTAAACATCCCTCGGCGCTAGTGACGCAGGCGCCTCCCCTTTTGTCATTGGTCACGAGGCGGTGCCTCTTCATCCACCTCGGCGCATACCGAATGCACGCGTGCACGGGGAACCCTCTCCTTCTACGCCCCGCCACCACCGCCTACTCCCCCCGAGCGAATATTTTTCGGCGCCTATCTAGCTATCTTCGCGACGTAGCAAACCCAAAGTGCAAAAAAATTGATAGTGTTTACGAAACACTGACGATTCACTTGTCGATTGGCGCAGCTTATTGTATTTCATAACAACCGGACTTTAAAATTTTCGAGACACCCGAAATAACATTGCACTTGTTGCAGCGTATCAATTTTTTTTTTTCGTCGCATGAAATTACATCTAGTTTTCACACTAGACTATCCGGGTTCATGTATCCGGATAAAATGCGGTGTCGCAGACCCTCGGGGAAATATGATATAGATTAGCCGGAGACTATTTAAAGTCTGGGTCGCGATAAGCACGCAGGGCCAGTCGATTTTGTCATCTCGTTCGTGCGTGATCTATTGATACGGAGATGCATCACACAGGTAAATATAAAATACATATTAGCAATCGATATATGCCGGGCGATCGGGCCGAGATAGAAGTAGGAAGGAAAAAGTAATTATTATTGTTGCCTGCCGCGATCGTCCGCGAGTCGTGTCGTGCAGCTTACATTATCGATGCGTAGAATTTCCGGTGTTTGTATTCGCGCGTTCTCTCTCCTTTCTACGCGATGCGTACACGAAAAGCTCGTGCGATATAAGATTGCCGAGCTCGAGAGCGGGATTGAAAACAATCGTCGCGTGTATATGAGTCGTTTTTATTGGCGGTCGAGAGTTTAACGAACGAAGAGCTTCGTCCGAAAAGAAAGATAATTTTATATACCGTAAACGCATGCGAGTTAAATATTTACAACAATATGAATAAGGTGTGAATCGCAAGATAAGATTTTTAAAAGACCAACGGCCGCTACGCGATGTTTTGATAGTTATGCATACGCGCGAGTCCTGAGTTACGTAACGTATCGGAAGGCGAGGATCAATAATAAGCGACAGGTGTATAACAGCGCTGCGCTCTTCGAAAGATTATTTCAGCAGGAGATCCAAAGGCAGCTACTGTGAATTCGCGAGGGGCGCTCGTCCGTGTAAAAGCCTCAATTATCGTTCAGATAGATATCGAAGCATAATCCAGAAAAGTATTTCCTCAAAAATAAAAAAATAAAATCGACACTCCGAGCGTTGTTCTATAGTGATATTTATAAATATTTTTGATCTCCTGGGAGATTAATGAGCTACAACTAGTTGATTTGTCCCGAATTTTTTATCGCGATCGAAGCTTCCGATATGTACGTCTCGATATTTGCTTTGAGAGATTATGTATATGAGGGTACGACTGAATTTTTTATAATATTGAATTGTCAAAAGTGAGATGTCAGCAGCAGTTCAAGTTTGAAGAGATTTTTTAGACTGTAAAAGTAGCAGGAAAAATACAAAAGATAAAGGAAACCTGTTTTTGGCTATAAATATATCTTTCTCGAGTAGATATTTAAATAAAATTTTTCAATAAATAAGAGCTCCAAACAATAGAGTGTAATACTAGTGGCAACGTTGTTGCACATGTGCTGAGCGGTTAAATAAAGAATGATTGAAGATCTGTGTATTATTTAAAAAATAGCATTTATTTAATCATCATAAATATTTTAATATATCTATTTATTTTTCATATAAATTACTAGACCATAACGGAAATAACAAAAAAGCCAACTTGAACAATTACTTTAAAAAGCGCTGGTTAACAGTATTCACATTAATTTATTTATTTCATCTATCTTTGCTCCGTAATTTTTATAAGATTGAAATTGTTATCATTTGGAATAAAGAGCACATGTTATTTATAGAAAAATGTATAGAAATTTTAAAGAAAAATTATTTTTCTATAAGAAACATGTGCTCTTTATTCCAAATGATGACAATTTCAATCTTATCAGTATTTACATTAATTTTTTCTAACAAAACATAACATAAATATTTATGTAAAGTTTAATGAACAACAAATAAAAATGTTCGATTTATTTTACAAATTTTAATCATAGCTGGATTAATTATATAATAATAAATCCATTTAATATACAACGATTAATCGAAATAACATATAACACTGAAAAATATCAAAGAGACTAGCAAATTATTTATGATTAACAAATTACGCTAATAAACTAAAAAATGATCAATGTTTCGGGCCTTGCATCAAGGATAATTTAAAAACTAAGTTTACTGAAATCATGAACAAGTCGACGAGCCTATTACAATAAACTTTCAAACTAAAAACAATCCCTAAAACACTCCAAACACTCGTGATAAGATTCTTACCCCGTTATTTCAATTAATTCAGGTGAGCTTCCGTGAATTTCGCAAACGGCGTTGAGACGAGCTGCGTGGGATGCCGCTGAAGAGAGAGAGAGAGAGAGAGAGAGAGAGAGAGAGATAAAGATAGAAAGAGATAGAAAGAGAGAGGCACAGAGTTTCTATTAAAATGCCTGGACCAATCCAGGCGTTCCTCTCGCCGCCGAGCTTGGTGGGGGCAATATCTCGCTTGGCCACGCCCATCCGTTTTAGTGAACGCGCCGTAGCCATGCTAGCGTTTGATTGTGTTGTACAGTACTGCTATACCCATACAAATGCATCGAGGGAAAAAAAGTATGATAGCTACGTGGCGCCTTTTGGTATTCTGATTTATGCCTGTAAAGCGGAACTCTAATTTCAATTAAATTGAACATTGTCCGGTTAATTTTTTCCATATGTGATCCGGGGTCATCGCGTGAGAATTTTATTGAACGTCAATGTGGGGGTGTAGAGTTACCCTGTTCGAGTAACCAGAGGTGGGATAAAATTCACACTCTTCGTCAAGACGCCGTCTTTATAATTGAATTGATAGTGCACTTCGTTCATTCGATCCATACAATATGTGAAAAAAATTATACAATTTTGGAGATGAATGAACGGTTTCCGAGAATTGAGTACCGAACAACAATCATAAACTTGTTAAGGATGCCTAAAGGTATATCATGAGTGAGTGTCACTTACATCTTACAAAAGTAGAACAATCAAAAGATTCGGAAGCATTGGATATTAACGACGTATAGATCGAAAAGTTGGTAAAACCCAAGTTACCATCCGCATTGTCTTTGGGCCGCGGGGTTTTTCCCAAACGATTTCTACTCCGAGTTACGAGTGCTGCATGTCCAGTCTCCAGTCTCCTACTCTTCTCTACTTGAAATCTTCGATTGTAACTGTATCATGGCTCGGGTGAACGAAAATTTTTTAAGAAATGACATTTATCACTGGAATCCAAAGGCTATTGCATTGCATACGTGGTCCAAATACGTTGCTGACCATTGGCTAGCACTGTTTTAACATGAACCCCTGTGTAAAGGTCTAATTTCTCGAGCTTTTGTGGACTAATGTGTATGATATTTGAGGCACAAAAAGCGAATGATGTTCTATCGTAAAAAGAAGCGTTAATAAAAGTTGATTTGTCACAATTAAATTATCCGATTACACGAGAATCAATAGCCATTAAATACATATAGTGTCATAAGATCTATGCGCATAACTTTTAAATTAACATTATCGAGGAAACGTCCGTCTAAGCAGCGAAGTTCCACATGTGCACAGAAATGTCCAATGAGACGCCCGAAATTCATGGCAGTTATTCGATACGCTATCCGTAGACAGCTTGGCGCCTAGCTGTGTTGCGTGCTGGGCTATTTTTTCAGAAGCCCAAAGGACAAACGGTGCCGACTCATACTCGTTTCGTATGCCAATGCTATATAAGGCTTTGGAAAAAGAAATTTTTCTTTTTAATTTTATCCCAAAAAATAAAAGGGCGATTGCTTTGAAACTTATTCACAATAAAGTTTATCATTTGAAGAAGCTGCAAAAAAAATTTCAGATCAAAATATTAAAAATTGACGATTTTACAGCTGTTTTTTCAGACAATTTTTTTTTTTTTTGTAGACACGATATTTCGATTCAGAATCATCTGAAATCTAAAAGGCGTCATTTTTTTCTTAAAATATATATACTTGGCTCACGATTGAACAAATGAATTTTCAATCAGTTGACTCGTTATTGTTTTATACCAATAAAAAGAGAGAGAGAAATTTTCAAAAGCCTACGAATGCTATAAAAAGATTGGTCGAGAATTCATTTAAATTCGTGTAAAATTTTTAAATTAAAAATTTTTTTAATTCCTTCTTATAATGCTATACAACCCTCTAGGTATTGATAATTAAAAAAAAAAGCAATAATCCCTAAGCATCGAAAGGGTAATGGTGACTCGAAAATCGTTGAGAACGAATGCAAAAGGGAGGGCACGTTATAACGAACGATTCGATCGAGCACATGCTTCATATATTATCATCGTACCATCGTTTAGTTGCATTTATAATTGACTGCGTGGATGGATCGCTACTCGTTGTATAATGCACTTGTACGCTCGCACACACCTCGGATTCACACATGTGTATATAATATGGGCACGGACAACACAGAGCTCAAAAAGCAGTGCTGTGCAGCGTCGAGGCGGCGCGCTGGAACGAGCGTATGCCAGCAAAAGATATATATGTACGCGACTTGTCATCCGAGCCTATCGCGAAAAGTAAAACGATATCATTGATCCAATCGTGGCAATGGTGTGTGGTGCTGCGCGTTTTAATCGCGCCTCGACATTGCTATTATTGTTATTTTTGTTGTTGTTGTTGTTGTTTTTATTAGTCATGTTTTCATTGGGGATTGTTATGCTACGCGAGGAAGCCGGGCCCCGCCGCACATCAGACGCTGCGTGAACTCGGAGCTCGCACTTTTTTCTTCTTCTTTATTTTATTATTTATCAATTGAATTTTCAGAGCATTCATGACATATTTTTTAATTTTTAGTCCGAACAAATGATTGTCACAATCGTTTTACAAATGATACACAATTATTTGACCTTAATAAAATAAATAAGCATATAAACTTAATGAATTAATTGTTATAAAATTAATAATAAAATTGTTTAGATATCTTGATGTAGGGCTAAAATACAAAAAAAAAGACAGTAACTTTATGAAATGTCGACGCAAGGTATAAGGTAGTTTCGATACGGCGTCGCCTTACTTGTACAACTAAAGCTATTACGCGCAGACTTGAGCTGAAGTTTATTCCTCGTTACAATTCCTTGCAGAATGTCTAATCGTATATGGATAGATAGAGCGAACGCGTCGAGGGCAATGCGAGCAAAAAAGGGACAAATGTTATAGCGAGCGCAGGAGGGTAGCAGCAACTGTACAGCTATATAGCTCGATGAGCGCCATTTTGATTTCTCTCTCGCTTTCACCTGCGCGGGAGGCAGAGAATCATGGAACACACCTACAACATATAAACTTGGAAAGCTACGGCAGCCGCTGCCGCCGCGATGTTAAATTAGGACCTTTGCGCGCCCCGTGTAATAACGACTGCTACTACTGCTATCTACCGAGGGCCGAAGGGCTCGACGCACACGTACACACAGGACGCGCTATACGTATCTCTTGTTTCACGCGATTTAATTGCATTCCAGTTACGTAGCAGCACTTGTGCTACGTACGTGTGTCTGTGTGCGCGGAGCATTCCCATGGAAACTATTCGCGCTGCCAAGTCCGACTCGACGCTGCAAAAGTCCGTGTGCTGCAGGCTTTGGCTTTGCCAGCAGCACCGGGACGAAGACTGCTGCGCGCGCCCGTACATAACACACGTACGGCGAACAATTATTATGATGATACGGCTTATAACAAAGTGTCACAGGATACTCTCTTGCCCTCTCTCTCTCTCGCTCTTTTGGACTGCCAAGACGCGTTTATATAAAACAATTCGTTTCGCGAACGATAAAATCCTTATCTTGTCGCGTTTGGAATTACAACGCGCTCTACGGTACACAGACACACGCTCACGCACATATATACTTATAAATAAAAGAAGTCCTGCGAAATCAAGCGTACGGTTGTACGAGCTCTTTATCGCATTCTCGATACACGAATATATAATACGCGAATACCCGAGAATCGGATAGGGAAAAAAACAAGGCGGCAATTATCAAATCAGTCCGTTGAGAGAAAACGCACATCCCGCTAAAAATCAGTTACAAAGTCGAGGGCACATTACATGTAAACACAGAGCTAAAACGCGGGATTCTTTTTCGCCTCCGAAACTCGTAAATTTTGGAGTAAATCCAATCTTGTATTATGTAATAATAATCATGTCCCGTTTAAATGCCGATTATCTTCTGCAACGGCTGTACCGGAGGACAGCTGACGAGTATGTATAAAATGCGGACATCCATGAATCCATAAATCACTTGCGCGCATCGCGTGTAACTTGTCGCGAGTACGGCGTGCGACTTTTTTCTCCAATTTCGAGTGGAATTCGAACGTCGCACGTGCACAAGTTGATCGGTTGGGACTGATACTGCAGCGATACACTGCTCGGACGATCCGCATATGTATGTATGTACTTGAGACTCCGAGTGGCAGGTACAAAATAAAAACATAACATTTTGTTCTATTTATAAAGCGGCGTTGTGGCATTTAAATACTCCGACGCGCGTGGTCTATTTATATCCATTCGAACAAGTTGGGATCAATTTCGCCCATCTCCTATTTAAATAAAAATAATCAAAGTCTGCGCTGCGAGTCAAATAGAGTTCACTCGAGTTTATCGAATTTATGCGGGTGAATTTTACCCCGGTCGTTGATTTTACTTTATATATACTTCAACGGCATTGATTATCTCTCGAAAAGTAAAAGGATGGACTCTACACAATGGAAAATTGTTTGTCTATATACAAGCTTGCCCCGGCAAACTATCCGCTATAATTCGACATCGTGCATATTATACGTACGCGAGTCTCTTCATTAAACGACATCAGAGATTTGCGAAGGGTGCGACGTAGCAGCAGCAGCAGCAGCGGCAGACACACATAAACACACGCACACAATGACTATCATAGGCCTCGACGCGTGTAATAAGGGCAAATCACCGATTACACGGTTAGTTTGATGCGCGTTTCTGGCGTTGGGTGGGCTGATTTGAGGGTACGCGCTCGCTCTCAATGAAGCGCTGCCTAGAGCTACTACACCACTGTTGTTGCTGCTGCTGTCAACGTTCGCATGCTGCAGCTCGTGCCCTATGTGCGACAACATCGTCATCGACGCGCTTGTGAATATATATCTGTATATGTAACGCATAAATACATGTACGCGCTGTACACTTTGTGCCCTGTACCAGCCATATAATCTCTCCAGATGTTCTCTCTCTCTCTCTCTCTCTTTATACAGAAACGCATATATAAACGTAAGGCTCTCGATATTTCGTTATGCGCGCCGATCGAAATTGACCCTTTGCTCGCTCACTTCGTAGCATAACGAGGAGAACTATACGTACTACGTGTAACATGTAAGTACAGAATGAGAGCCATTACGCGACGTAACTCGGTTTTTCGCGAGATATTACTGCCCGTTGCCTGCCACGCATGTACGCGCCGTACTATACGTACGTACCTAGAGAGAGGCAGCTCGTTAAATTTCGCAGCGCCTCTGCGCCTTGATTTATGACGCGAAAGGACTAATTATTTCTAGCCAACGTGGCCCTGCGCGCAGCCGCCTATACGTATATCTGTATATCCATCTCTTATGGTATATACGTCGTCGTTTCGCTCCTCCCCCCGGGGGAGAACGACGACGGCGGCGGCGACCGCGACGAGCGCCTAAAGTGATAAACTTGAAAGATAGATCCTGCCTGATAAATTGTTGCGGGATAGCGAGATGAGCAAAAAAAAAAAGGGGAAGCGAGAGCCCTAGCGTATGAATTTATTGAAAATCATTAGCGGCGAAACCGCTAGAGACCAAAAAGTCGTCGATATAATTTTTATCTTTTTATTTTCCACGCCCCCCGCGTTACGCGTGCGGCTAACGAAGACGTCAGACCGACGAATAAAAAGACATTGACTATAATAAGGTAGAGGAGGGCGTTTGCTTGATTGTGTATATAGCAATAGCCTTGGAGCCTCTTATCTCAGCGCTCGAGCTGTTTGATCGATGCTCGTGATTCGCTCATCCGAAACAGAAAATTAAATCAAAATCAATTTAAACTCCTACGGCACCTGTGACTCTACATCACGACTTCATCATGACTATTACAATTCGCTTATCTTAATCCCATAAAGAAATTCACAGGTATTGATGCATGCTGTTATGCAAGTGTGAAAACTTATCAATCTCTGCCTTTCATCGCGCTCATTTTTGTGGCTTATTAGTGGTTAACCCGAACAATTGGTCGGCCTAAGTTTTAACAGGTAGAAGATAATGATGAATCGGTGTTTTTACAAGGGTAATTACGCGGATTAAAGCACACGTAGCATCGGTCACCCCATTCCTGTACAGTATATAGACGCGATTACAAAATGTGAAAGAACATCGAAACTCGATACGTCACGCGTCCAAGCATTATGACACAATCTCAGCCGCAAACACGCATAATATACAATATATATAATATATACATTACACTTCATCTCATCACACCTCCGTCGATTGTAAACATATACTCGGACGCGTGAAGAATCGTATTCTTCTTACGGATCATAGACCACAACACTGGCGTCGTCGCAACGTAGCTGTATGACATTCGTGGCGCCAGTTCGCACACTCTTATTTAAGCGATACGCGCGCGGAGCTTGGCGCACGCGTGGGTGCCCGCATGTATACATTACGCATGATTTAAATGTAAATACAGCTCAGCATTCGCTGAAAAATTCGCACGCACAATACAAAAAGACCTTATGTATTCTTTCTTTTCGTTCGTATCAATCGCTCGCGAATGTTATGTACCACGTTTATCTCTGCCTCGGAGTTATCATCGGCGCGGCGCTGCTTATGGTGCAGGCCGACGGCGCCCGATTCGCGCGCGACGACGGAGACGAAAAACGAAAATCTTTGTATCTTAAGTGTGCGTGGTTGATCATTCGCGAAGCAAACGTGCGAAATTTGTTTTTCTGCGCACTTTCCCTCGCGCTAACTGCGCAATATACGAACGCGACGTAAATAATTGGCAGCTTTTCTGCGAGTGCAGTGCTTGCGCGAAGTCGCGCCAGCCGCGATGAATTTTGCGTACGCCAGTGTTTTTTTTTTCACTCGCTTTTTTCATTTCGTTTTATTTTCTCACCTTTTTCTGTCAAGCACACTTATTGCACCGGCCTGTGTGGGAAAAAGTTGTGCGCAGGTTCCTACGATCGAATTTCTGCAGACCTCAGCGTTTCAGCGATTAATCTTTTCTTTTACCCGCGAGGCGAGCTTTCGTTTAGTTGTACACGCTACGGTATATATTTTTATTCTGTTTAAACGTGTGCAGTAAGCGCCGTCACAAATTTCGCGTGTGCGCAGCCGACAGTCCGACTTATATACGATAACAAAATAGTCCGATTTGTGGAATGTTTTCTGTCTTTCCGCGAAAGCTTCATTCGACTTTTTTTGCGCGCGGCTAATGATGCAGCCAGAAAGAGATAGAAACAGTGTGAACGATGACGCTTTTTTATTTCTGACTAAGTAAGCGTTTGTAAGTATATTATAAGCTGCAGGTGAAGGGAACAACACAACACGTGCTTCAGCCGTGTGCCAATTGCATGTAGCCGTAATTGCAGTGTAGCATACTTTCTGCGACTAATTGTTATATAATACATATTTGCCATCTTGAGATATTTTATAATTTAATGATAATTTTATTCAATGCCGACATCTCGTCCAGTGGAAAAATCTAGATGCAATGTACTTTTCGCACATTGATTTTTTATTATCTGAAGTAAAAGATTAATAATTTAATTAATCAAAAAGTTATCCAAAAATAATGATTAAAAACAAATTCGTTTCGTATATTTAAAAAGTCAGGTTTGAAATATAGTTTTATTTTCGAGTAAGGATTAGTTAGTTTCTATCATCGTTAATATATAAAAATAAAAATTAGCATATTTCTAGGAGGAAGCTCTTTGCTGTGTGGCAGATTTTTTTCTTAATTGATAAACAACTACTTTTTTGTTTTATAACAGGATTTGTATACAAACACTTTGATTTCTCATACTCGTTATAATACGAAAACGCTTTTTGTATCCTTAGCTAGTTGAAAATGAGTTTGAGAAAAAAGTCAAGCCAACCAGATAATTCCAAGTACTGCACTTGGCAGAAGAGGATATCGACTGCGTGTGAATATCCTGTAGAGTTGGCACGAACAGCTGGTGAGTCCAAGGTGCGGTGGACATCACCATGCGACATCCGACGTTTTCCAAAATATGTATTCAAAATAATCAAAAAATTCGGAATTTATTACCGCACGATTACGTAGTAAAAAATAGCGTTTCTTAAGTTGGCCGCAAGAACGAAAATTTTCCGTGCGCATATGATTAGCATGTATAATTTTCTATTTCGTCGTTAATTTATCCGATTGCACAGATTGAGGTGATATAAATAAAAGCGCAGCCTAATTATGCGATCCATGCATATCGAATCGAACCATCTTTCGAGTACACATCTCGGTGCACAAAACTTATGTGAAAAAAGGAGCAAATAAAAAAAGCTCGCGATTGTTAGTAGACGCGTACTTACTGTACGTCATCGCGTACGATCTTTGGCATTGGATCACACACATATCTCATACATACGTTCCCTTATTACCAGGTATTTTAACATCTATGTATAGGACAAGCGCATTCGGAAATTCGCTGAAAAGTTCACTCCCACGACCGCGTACATATAGACGGATCGCGATGAGCTGAGATTTTGCATCTACAATGCGTCGAGTCCATGCAGGCAGGGGCAAGAGCGTCGTCGTATAGGTCATGTGCTCCTGGTGCTAGTATTAAAGAGTCCGGCTGACAATGGGGCTCGAGCGAATGTAATGGGTGCAGCAAACGTATATACACATGTACACGGTGGTACGCGTGTCCCGATGCTCTTTTCAAATCGTCATTTCTCTGTCGCTCTGTGACGCGTTACGCGTCCTGCGGATTTATAATGTACTCGACTGCTGTCCAAACGAAATAAAAGATTATAAAGCCCGCGTACTTACTCGCTACTGTGTATTAGGAAAAAAAAGGAGAGCGAGACAGAGAGACATGGCTTTTGTTGCGGAAGAACTTCTCACACACGGGCTCTCTCTCTCTGCTGTATAACGTGCTATATAGCGAGTGTCTTGTCATTGTTCGCGTATATGTGGCGTACTACACGAGGAGATGGCATATCGACGAGCGATTTCGATCCTGCACAGATAAAGGTCTCCTCTTTCGTAGTATGCGGATTAACAGCTCGTTGAGTAACTAATCGAGCCGAAAAATTACCCTAACAGGTAATTGCCCTGATCGTGTGCGCCGAAGTACAGAACGTGCACAGCTTATTTCCACTGTCAAGAAAGTCCTGCATGAAAGTCTATTCATAAACGGTTATCAATGCGATTGTTTTCGATATTTCTGCCAGAAGTACAACGTGTCGGGCGAGCGATTTGGTGGACTCCAAATCATTTCTCACTGACGCGCTCGTTTTTTTTTTCTCCTTTTCATCATTGTCAGAAAAAATACACTATTATAACTGCAGCAAGAAGCCGTAATACACGAAAATTGTGTGAAACATCTTTTTAAAGCGAGAAGTGTCGAATGAATTCTCGATGCCATTCGATACGGCTCGCGCTAATGTCCCTCTCGTATTCGGTTCACTTTTTCTCGCTGCGCGCGCGGCTGCTTTATCTTGTCGCTTCTTGCTTGCGTACGTAGACTCGGAGGAGCTGCGTATGCGTACGTGGCTGCTGTGCCCGTTCATTTATATTGTCATAGGCCGACGAATGTCTCTCGAAACAGACCTGGATTTTTAACTGCTTAAGAGAAAGACCGAAGCCTGAAACAATTTTTTCCATTTTTTTTTGGGCCCACGAGGCGCGAGTTGGACAAATATTTGGAATTCGATGCGTTGGCGGACGTATCGAGTGGACGCGCATTGAGCATTATAAAACATTTTGACCAAGGCTATCAGATATCAATGTCTGCAACACATGGAATTTTTAATTACACCAGTACGGTTATGCTAAGCAAGTCATTATTTACTTATATTTCATGTTAATGGAATAAACTGATGAATCTTCACGTATAGAAAAAATAGTGATAACAATATGAATTTAGACGGACAATCGATTTTACTCAGAAAGTACAAAGGCACGCGAAAGGCTTTGTCGCGGTGCCCGAGCGCGCACGAGTGCCTATAACACACACCCTTTCGCTCGTTTTAGCCGACATCACAAGGATATTCGGCATTTCCGATCGCCTAATCTCGATCGTCCATCCATGTACCTTATGTACAAAATATACCTATCGCGTTCACTCGGCGCTGTGCAAAACGTTAAAGCGTGAAATTGTGCAGAAGCCAAAGAGACACTTCACGGGTAGGTAGGTAGCTCGTCGCAGTTGTATAGTAGCAGCAGCAGCAGCAGCACACGAGGGTGTGTCGTGTGTCCTGCTTCGCACCTGTGTATAAAAGCTTATGCCATATATAGCACGGTCGAGTCTCTCCATGTATATTTGCGCGAGAGATAATCTCAAAGCTTCGCGTCGAGGACCTTTAATCCCTTCTTACACCGCGCACCGAGTGAAGCTGCTACTATATGTATTATAGTATAGCCTTGTCGATGAGCGCATCTCGACATTTTCAATCGGTAGAATTGGCAAATTAAAATCCGAAAATGAGATTTTCTCTCTCTTTCGCTCTCGGGCATGTCCCATGTACAATTTATAGAGTCGAGGGTTCCGTCGACAATTGTGGCCTGGCTCGTACCAGCTATTACAGATGTATCCCTTCTATACTCGCAGTTTGCTTTAATACAAGCCGCGAAACCGGCTTGTCTAGCGTCGAAAACAACCCCCGGCCTTCCATACTCATTTATAATTAAAATTGTTTTGCTGCTTTTTTTTGGAATTAAAACTAGTGCGAAAATTTAATTGCACGTATCACTATCATCAAACATATTCATTCAAAGAAAAAACAATTTTTAAAACTCTTTTGAATGCGCGTCCATATCTGCTGTCGATCTCGTGCAAAGCATTTCGCGGTATGGCTTATATTGGAAGAAATCTGTGAAACTCATCGATCGTCGTATAATCGAGCCCGATGGCAAGAGCTCTGGCATGTAATCGTTAACACGATCTTTGAAAGATCATAAGCTCACGATTAGCCGTACTACAAGCTCTTCATTCTCTGTCTTTCTTCTTCTTCTTCAGCTCTCGTCCGTACATTCTCGAGAGCGCATCGTTTCGGCCGGCCCCCTCTCCTTTCTCGCACTTTTTTTCTGGCACTACAAACGAGCGAGCGAGAGAATGAAGTGACAAAAAGCATACACCCAGACATATGTATACGTAACAAACGAATGAGTCCTAAAAATTTCGAGTACGTAGGTACGTACATACACTGCCAGGCAACAATGGGAGCACGTCAACAATCGGGCACGACCCCTCTGCAAGCTATTTTGTACAGCTCGTCTCTCTCTCTTTTTCTAGTTGTGTGTGTATGTCGTGCGCGCGCCCAGTCTCTGCAGCAGCTAGCTCGACGTTTTTACCAAAGACTGCATTTATGTGCGTGTATACCTATATACGTTGCGCAAAACTATTACCCATATATGAGTGACGTGTATATGTACCTAAGTACATTTGCACGATTGTACATTTCACGCCCTCCCCGTGCGGTCTTTGGCGCCTGCACACGCAGCACATCTGTATATAGGCGAGTTTGCTTGCTGTCCTTGCAGTCCGGATGCAGCGGTGCCCCAGCAGCATCCAACTGTGACGAAAATACCAAGATTTCGTCTATACAGACTTACACATTCACACACACACACACACACACACACAAACATTTTACATCTTCAGTTCGTCATAATCATCGTCACAGTCCTCTCGCTTTATATATTACTGAGCCGTATAATATACCTATTTGCCAATTGTAATGCGGTTTTATCGCTGCTATTTTTGTGCTGCCACGCGGTGAGCCTCGCGCGCAACAACCACGACGATGTCCCGTGGTGCAAAAGCGATCATTGCACGCCACTGTGCGTATTATAAGCTTCAATCGCACTGATTGGATGTGCGCTGCTGCGTGCATTTAATTGTCATAACACCTATAATTGTGTATATGAAGTAAAACATCCAATTGGTTTTGCATAATCGTTATTATTATTAATATTATTTTGTTTTATACATATTCATTTTTGTACGTAGGCTATTGATATAAGATCGATAAATGTGATTATTTACGAATCGACAAAACTTCGAAAAAATTTATACATCATTGATTATTTAATGAAAGTTCACATTTCATACTTTTGTTGCGATCCTTATTACATCGTAATCTGTCTTGTTTCATCATACACATTTATATAATTTTTTTATTTCCGGCTTTTGTATAATAATAGTTCATACAATCATCGGATAACCGCGTAATATATATTTATTTACACAATTAAACAATTTTTTAGTCATTTTTTTCTTCTTATGATTCCCACTGTTAAAAGCTATACGCGCTGCAATTATAATATATATAATATGTATACATATTTTGTAACCATCCTTATACGTATAAATCAATTTTTAATGTATATCTTTATAATATCATATCAAGTTAATATATGCTTTGGAAGACAGAGTTTTTTTCTCTTGCAAGAGAATACAACGCGGGAACACATTGGATCCACGTTCATGAATTATATATCTTATTTTTTTTTGTCAGTACAATCATGTTTGATTTTTATCGAAATCATTCACCCGGCTCTTGTTTTCGGTCGTCCTTTGGTCTTTTGGAATCACATCTTTATTGATTTTTCACTAAAATAATAATATCATTTTGTTAAATTTTCGCAAATACACATTTCTAATCATATACGGATATGTTTTTACACGATCGGAGTCGATCGGTTTTCTCAGACGTTTGTTTATTCCTTAACCAAAGATTCGCTGATCAAGCCAATCCGAAAACATCGTATAAATTCTATTATTTTGTGCAACGAATATCTATAATGTTGATCAACTGTATGAATAAAATTTGTAGTAATTCAATCAACTGCTGTAAATACTATATGAATTTAACAACGAGGAAAAATACACTAATAGTTTCGTATCACTTCAACAAAAATATCGTCTTACTTTGAATTAATGCGTGTAACAGTGTTTTTTTTTCTCTTAAAAATACCGTAGTTATATTTTTTTAATAATCAATGCTTCGAGTTCATCGTTTTATGAATAGTGGTGCAGAATCGAATAAGATCAAAATAGTCGAAATGGGTGCACACACACATACGTATTAATTATATTTATGAAGAAGATTTTAGGAGCAAAACATTGAAGGACATATCGTGGAAAATTGCCTGCAATTTCATGCGCCGTTTTAGCTATACGTACAACCTTTTTTGAGAGTTTAGCGATTTTTAATTCCGTTTCTCCAAACGTTTTATTTTTAAAAATATATTTTATATAATGTAATGACAATTAAAAATTGAAATATGTGTTCTTTTTTTGTTATCGTAGTGCATATCGCGCTGTATATCAACCGAAAACGGAAGTAGTGTTACTCATACCTTGTCGTTATAATTCTATTATCGTGTATGCTTTTCATTCCGTTCTTTTATTCGTGCAACGAAAGAATTAAAAAAAAGATATGTAAAGTAACGCAGAAATAAGCGAATATCGTAATACACCATCGAATTTGTTCTGCGGTTGTTGTGTATATAACTCCAAGAGATTTGTCAATCGGGATTTATCTTGTCTTTACTCCATATTGTCGTAGTTGACTTTTTTGACTTTGAAATGCCTCCAGCCGGCGTAGCCCGTGATGGTGAGCAGAACGACGGCGGCGAGGGTCGAGCCCACCGCAACGGGCGCCGTCTCGTCGCGATTCGCCCGGGCGCTCAGCGATGTGCACGAGAACTCGGCCGCGAAGTCGTTGCTCTTGAACTTGAATGGCTGAAGCTTCAGTTCTCTGCAGATGAGAGAATCATAAATTTATATATGTGCAGTTCAATGGAGAAAAGCAAGCTAAAAATTTTTTACGTACCTCAACAGGACGCTGGCGTGATTTTTGTTATCGGTCATGGAGACTTCCTGCTCTTCGTTGCACGAGTAAGATTTACCGACCGGAGTGGGGAACAGCATACTGTGCTTCTGCGAGGTGCTCAATCTCACTGTTTTGTCTGAAAAAGGCAATCATAAGAAACATAATATCAGCAGGTTGTCATTTTATATGTATAGGGTGTCAATTAAAAAACATGTCTCGATCGCGTGGGCTCACTTGGTTGTTGAGGATGCTCAAAGTGACGATCGCTCGAATTGTAGGTCAGCTCTATTTTGTCGACGTACCATCTCTCGCCACCAGGTGTCTTTGACAAAAATGAAAAATGAATATTAATGAACAGTTATACGATATGCAATTAAAACTTGAAACCTAATCATAAAAATTTTCATACCTTCGAGAAGTACCAAGACAAAACGTAGGCGTCCCACTTGATGGACATGTAAATGGAATTTTCACCGTCGCAATTGCCAGTGACAACGGCGTTGTCCGGCACGTACACATCGGCTTCCTGCAGTCATGCGATCATCCAAATGTCAATCATTCAAATCGAATATGCGATATGTAATGTAATCCGAAAATTTATGTGAACGCACCTGTTCCTCGCCGAGCTTGTCCTTGTACTTGATGGTGATGAGCGCATCGACCTGCAGCAGGACACAGGCCTGACCATTGGGACTGTTGAGCCGATAGAGAGGCACCTCGGACGAGCTTCGCTGCGGTTTCGGCGTCGTGGCGATCACCTGCTGCTGCTGTTGCTGCTGCTGCTTGGTCCCGGCAGCAGCCGCGGCGACGCCGGCCCTCTGTTTCGGGGCTATGGTGGCCGAGGCCACCGTCTCCTTCTCGGCATTTAACACCAGCTGCAAAGAAGACACGCGTAATGTATAATAATCGTCGATGTAAAAGTACAGAGCACGTCCTCGAGATTTGTTCAGCGTATCGTTCGGGTCAAAAGTTCAAGAATAAATTCGCAGCGATGTTTATACTGCACGCGATACGTCGTCGCTCCGTACAATACACGCGCGCGCGACCATTAAAGCTCGTTAATGAGGATTTTATTTTACAACGGGGCGACATCGCGAACGAGTCGTATCTTTTCATTTATAACGTAGAAACTGAACCGTTGTGGGCAAAGCTTTCTTTTCCCCCTCGCGCGACAACGACGCATCCTATTTTAATTTTCTACCCGACGACGCGCGTTAACTCAGCTTTTACGCGCGCGTCGTGGCGCCTGATACTCTCGGATTTTAAATTCCTTGGGTAAATTTCTTCGCGGCCTCTGATCCTTTTGGCAAACTCCATTTCTCAGCTCGCTCCTTACATATATTCTCCGCCTGTCGGCGCATTATTCGCCTACGTAAATATATATACTTATATATACGAGTATCCGTGACGTCGTTGCCATGTCGTGTACAATACAAATGTATGAATATGATTTCAATCGGTACCCCATTGCGAAAAGGAGAATAAAAATAGAAAATCAAATTATATGAGATTTGCAAATGAAACGACTCGGAATAGATGCTATATAAACGTGAAAAATTGATGCTAAAATAATAATATAGCCTCCCCCCGTGGCAGCGCGCGTGGGTGCGATATGGCTGATTCTCCGTGAAGTCGAAGGGCGAAAAAAATTTTTTTATGCAAATATGAAAAATTTGTTGTTCCCGATGTCAGATTTGTCCGATAAAATTTTTTAAAAAATTGGCGTTTTCTATGACACTTTTTCAAAGGCCCAAAGTTGGCCATTTTAGCGTTTTTCCGAAATTCATGAAAAATCGCAAATATTCAAATAATTCCTAGATCAGTGTAGAATGACTCAAAAGATAAAAGTGACATGGAGCTGAGTCCCGATTGAACTCGATTAGATTTCGTGTTTTTTGTTTTTTTCGAGTTATTTTGACTTGACAAGCTTTCAGATTGCTCCAATCAATTTGGAATGAATGTTTTCTAAAAATTTTCACAATTTCAAACAAAAAAGCTCATTGGCACTTTTACTTTTGAGTTATTTTACACTGATCTAGGAATTATTTGAATATTTGCGATTTTTAATGAATTTCGGAAAAACGCTGAAAGGGCCAACTTTGGGCTTCTGAAAAAGTGTCATTGAAGGCCTTGATTTTTCCAAAATTTTTTTGGGACAAATCTGACATCGGGAACAACAAGTTTTTCATATTTGCAAAAAAATATTTTTTTTCGCCGTTCGACTTCACGGAGAATCGACACGCAGAAACGATATACATGTAAATCGAATAAAGAGACAAACCCGTATAAATGGGGGTAATTCATTCACGATATATGATTGCCGCAATGTAGTTCGGAATCGTATAACATTCGATTTCCAAAGGATTTAATGCGATTAAATTTAAATGAGTTTGCGCATAGACAATAATATGTACGAGCATGAAAAGCTCGAGCTTTTGGTGCGTGGGACGCCGCGTTCGCGTACGACGGAAAACTTATCGCGAATTTCAGATCGCATATCGGATTAGAAATAATTGTATCGACAATAAGCTAGGTATATACCAATGGCGATTGAGTGCTTGGAAATTCGACGTAGACGTTGGCATTGCGTTTGGTCGTGTAGAAAGGCTCGGAGTCGTTGCTCTCGCTATTGGCGTTGCCGTTGCTCTTGGTCGCAGCCGGTGGCTGCTGACCCTGCTGCTGTTGTGTTGCAGGCGCTGCAGCGGCGGCCACCTTCTTCAGTTCCGGAGTCTTGGCGGTGGTCGTTGTCTGGGCCGGCAACGACAGCGACGAGACTCGGAGAACCAGCACGCACACTGCGAACCATGACGCACAACAATTTCAATCGTTTATCGTTTATAGATACATTTTTAAATGGGGTTTTTATTGCATTAATCGTGCTTGAACTAATAAACCGACAACGTTGGAGGATTAGTAAAAAGGATCGATAAGCCAGGCTAGTTTAGTACAATCGAGCGAACGAGAGGGAGAGAGTGCGAGTGAGAAAAAAAAGTGCTGAGTCTCTGGGCGCACTCACGCAATGTTCATCACGCGACAACGAATAATTAAATTATAGCACTCGGTTATATGCTGACAGTCATTGCGTCATGGTGAATGGGCGACGGAGAGAGGGAGGGTTGTTTATGATCCGCGAAAACGTGAGCAATAAGAGAGGACTTACCTAGCAGAGAGCAAAGCTTGAGGGACATCGTGTGTGTCATAGTGGCTAGAGAGCAGCGCACGGCTACTGCTAACTCTCAGAGGGAGACGAGGGGTAAGCAGCTGAGACAGAAGACCAAGACCGTGAAGAAAAATGCCAACAGCTAATTCTATACTGTATCACTAGTAATTAGCAAAAGAGCGCTCTAATTGTCTCGTCTCTTTCTCTTTCTCTCTCTCGTCGTCTTGGGCTGAGGAGAAGACGCGAGGCACAGTCTCTGGCACTCAGCTTCGAGGAGGAAGCTCGAGTTTTCTTTTATCGTTACAGCGATCCATGCCAATGGAGCAGCAGCAGCAGCAGTAGCATCGAGGAAATTCGCGTTTCGGTCGGCGCGCGCGCACAATGCCACACACACTTGCAGCTGCACACTTGTCACACTCGGCAGTAGTCACGATTTCCCTTGCACGCGATTCCTCTCTCTTTCTCGCTTCTATTATGATATCGACGCGTGTTCCTTTACAGAAGATCCTCTCCTCCTTCTCGCGCCTTTACAGCGAGAGATGGAGAAAGAAATTAAATAAAAAAAGGGTCGTATCGCGCCTTGTACGTGTGCTTCGGAGCCGAGCGAGCTTTTACAGGCTCGTCCCAAGGAATATACACGCGTGCACTATCGAGATAATATTGTCGCGTACTCCACACCGAGAGTAAAAGAGAGGGAGAGGGAGAGAGAGAGAGAGAGAGAGATGAGGAATTGTTAACGGCGATCGCGCGAGGATCAATAACGACGCGCGCAGCCAGCCCCTCGGCCGCGTCCTGCGCTTTCGAGGCTTTCGGCTGCTGCCTGTGCAAGCTTCGCGGCCGTGCTTGCGTGCGTGCATCCATTATACTATCGGAGCGCGAGGCAAAAGTGTGTCATCGACGCGATACCTACGCTACGCTTGCGGTATTTACCCTCTGAGCAAACGCGTGGCTAAATCTATCTTTTGAGCTTGCGACACGGCAATCCTATTGCTTTAAAAAGAAAAAATCATTGTTAAGCGCCGCCAGTACAATTTTACGTGCTGCGTAATGGTGGACCCGTGAGAGTTGCGATACAGGGTGGACGTCGATTCATTCAAACGTTAGCGCTCCAAAAAAAAGCGAAAAATTAGCATCGCGACGCCCTCTAGCCGCGAGTCGACGTATTCTAAATTTCTAAGCTACTCCTTTCTCTTATGTAGGTAAGGTGCGAGACTACTGCGCGTCGCTCTCGCTATTTGTATTGTACACCTTCGAGTACTCTTTTTTGCTTACTACGCATTCCGCGAAGTAAGAGAAAATTGCCGTGATTCGAATATTTTTTTTCCTCCGAGAAGCAGTCCACGTATAGCTATGCGATATATGCTGTGATTTCGGAGCAATGTACAAACACGACGGTTCGATGTTGTAACAGGTGCGCAAGCGTATTATATACCTGTATACACTCTCACTGGAAGACAAGTGGATCTTACAACCGCTGCTCTCCTGCGCGGCGTCATGTACCTATGCTGCAACGCAGGACGCAATAATGTAATACAGAGAGAGCGCAATCTTGGCCTAACCCAGCCTGTACGTAGTACTGCTGACTGCTGCACCCCGCGCTCGCGAACCGCATAATTGCACAAATGTACATTGTATATAGCTGGCGTCGCGAATAATATAGTTTTCTGCAGCTGGCTCTGTATGAGCAAGCGTGCCATATCAGTCGGGCCGAGCGAGTGATTCAAGCTCGAGGACCGCTATATAGCCTGCGCACAGAGATAACGTCGTAGTACGACGATATATATTTATACACATATTACTCCGAGTCAGAGTATATATACGAGTGAAAAATACCGTCCGCGTTATTATATTTAGCAGTATAATTTCCATGATAACGGAGCAGCGAGAGCGCGAGTGAAAGAGAGAAAGAGTGAGTCCCCGCAGTATAGAGTGTATAGCTGCGAACTCGTTACGGAGGTGGGGGATTTTTGCGCGATAAACAAAACGCCAGCACACGCGGTAATTCTATCCCATCCCGTCGTCGTCGTCGTCCGCGTAAAAACCAGACGTGGTTTTTCGCTACTGCTGCTGCTGCTGCTGCTGCCGTGCTAAGTGTGCGCTGTGCTGCCTGCCTACTCAGTGTAGTGTTTGACCGAGAGCTATTTATCGTTCGATAAACATAGAGCCGACGAGGCATATAAGACGCACTGTCCTATAGATTTTCGTATATAGCCATATATACAGCGCGCATAACTTACAAATACGCATTACGCACACGCGACGTGTAAAAGTCCTATCTATACATATATTATTATTATAATACGTGTTGAATACGCAATTTCGTGAGAGGAGCATCATCCTCGCACGTAGCGTTGTTATATACGGTACGAGAGAAGCAGCAGACATTCGCGTCGTGTGATATTATCGTCATTTTTGTTTCATCGCGATGAAGAACTTTTTTGTTGTCCTGTCGTTGCTCGCGGTGACGGCCACCGTGTTCGTTGCCCAGGCGAAACCAGCCGCCGACTCAGGTGAGTTCCGCAGCTTTATTATTACAAACAAAATCCATTATTTTCAATGGCTCGTTGCACGATCGTAAAATTTCCATTGATCGCTCGTCGTGATATGACTCATTGACTAGAAAGTATATTGTTGTATATTCTCTTTTATTTGTGGAATGATGCACATTTAAGAATTATTCTTGAATTATCCAATTTGAATTATAAGCTTGTGATTGATGAATTATTTATATCGTTCCACTTTTACTCATTTCAGTAGGTATTCCCAATCCTCAGCCATCTGAAAAAACCACTACAGCAGTTCCAACAACTCCACCAACTACCAAGGGAACCACGGCACCACCTGAGCCTCCAACTTTAGCACCAAATACAACAACGTCTGCACCAACTACAACTACTTCTACTACTACTTCTACAACTACTACAACTTCTACAACTCCTAAACCTACACCCACAACTACACCTAAACCAACATCAACATCACCAGCTCCCGAACCAACAAAAGCTCCAGATGGACCAACAACTACATCTATGCCTCCGACGCCAGGGAAAGGAGGACGTCAGTTTGATGGATTGAGTTTTATGGGTAAGATAATATCTTGAGACTGTTGAAAAGATGCAATAATAGATACATTTTCATCATCGCTCTTTTTTAGGTGGCATAATCTTGACAGCTTGCATCGTTGGACTGAGTGTTGGAGGATACAAATTTTACAAAATCAAAACTGAACGAAGTTATCGTACACTTTGAGAGTACATGCTGATTCAAACTATTTAAAATGTGTTTACATAAAACAATAGTTTATAATATCAGTGCTTAAAGCTCTCATATAATTTTAGATGAATAATAGCAACATTGTATTTTTTATATTGTTGGAAAAAATAGAATTTTTCAAAATGTTAAAGTGCTCTTAGAATAATATCGTGAAATGAGAATCTCAATGTTAATCTGCGTGTTTTTCATTTTTGTTTTAAGCAATTACTACTAATTATAAAATGATATATATGTAAAAATTTACTTTTAATTTTGAATGTCTTCATTTTTTGTTTGAGCATATTATGTGTTTTTTGCTGAGTTATATTTAATGTTTAACATTGTGATCTAAATGTTCAATCTCTTTCAATGAACTAAGTGGCTTAAAAGTGAAATTTTCAACTCTGTGTCTGTTACAATGGACAAGCCTAACAAGATAAAAAATAATTATAATTTGTATATGAATGTATAAACTTGTAAGTTACTTTTTTAATGAAATAAAACTTACATCATAAAAGTGCTTTCTTAATTTTTCATACATTTTGTTTTAAATCCTTTGGAAAAGTAATAATTTTATTTATGTTGAAACTTGGAAAATATCATAACAATGACGATTTATTTGAGGATCAAATCGGATACCAACAATCGGCAAATCATGTTAGCCCACTATTAATATACACTATTGTACTAAATACATACATTGCCTATGTTGTGCGTTGGTTTCGCGCAATCGGCTGCCAGGCGGCCACAGTTTTTGCAGTCCGTGTTTGCCATATTACACGCAGGCGCGCTAGTCGGCAGGGTGTACCCAAATCGACGCTTCTCGCGGGGGCGTGTTCGAGAGCTGTTGTAAAGTCTACCGCGCATATACACACATTAAAAGGTTTGCAATTGTGTATTATAGCTGTGAGGATCTGTCATTTTCTGGTGTGTGTGTGTACAGAATTTCTGCACGTCTGCGAATCCGCTGCGCGGACACGTATAGAGAACGTTTATCGAATATTCCCAACACACCTGCGAGGAGGCTTTATTAGCTCGCGTAAGGTGGGATTATAATAATCATCCAAAGTGTTTCAGTATTACTTGCAGACGCGTATGTTATTATCTTTTTTTTTCTGTGTTGTGTGCGTTAAAAAGCTTTCCTATCGGTCTTATTAACAGCTTTTATCTCTCTGTCTTGCTCCGTCTTTCTACTTTCTCGTTGCGCATCTCTCTCATACATGTACATACAGTTACTATACACACGCATACCTTGCAATTGTGGTTCAATTGTATATACAGATATACTGCAGAAAGTAGAATCATATTGATCGTTTTGTTGCCTTCACGTCAGCTCTCAAGAATAAGCAAGGGCCGAGAGTTCGGATGCAATTTTCGAATACGTCTCTACGTCTTGTCGAGTTAGAAAATATTGTAAGAGTGAATGTGTGTATGAGTCATATTGTGATAGTTCGAGATTTAAATATTTGTAATCAGACTCTGTGTCAATTAAGTGTTGACGTTGACATAACCACTTATTAATTTCTCTTTAGCTCCTATAATAATGATATATTGTGCTTTGAGTTATTAATTAAGCAGCATTGATTTCACAAGTTTGTGTGATTTTTAATTTGCAGCCAAAATGACTGACTCCAAATACTTCACGACCACCAAAAAGGGTGAGATATTCGAATTGAAGTCGGAGCTCAACAATGACAAGAAAGAAAAAAAGAAAGAGGCTGTAAAGAAGGTAATGATTATTTTATTCTCAAGCTAAAAAATCTCTCTTTGCATTCTTATGTTTCATTAATAAGATATCTCAATTATAATATCATTAAAAATCAACCATCTCTTTGATTAAATCAATATAATTTTGATCAATTCATTTGTATACCCTGATTGTTAGAAAGTTTATTAATATTTGTTCTGTGCACAGATGAAGGATAAAAAAGAGATTGAAGAGTAACATAACATAAGCTAGTTAAGATCAATTTTCTTTTATGATTAATTTTAAATTGCACTTCATTTATTATAGGTGATTGCTTCTATGACAGTGGGCAAAGATGTGTCAGCTCTGTTTCCTGATGTCGTCAATTGTATGCAAACTGACAATTTGGAGCTCAAGAAATTGGTTTATCTTTATCTCATGAACTACGCAAAGAGCCAACCAGATATGGCCATTATGGCTGTCAACACTTTTGTTAAGGTAATGTTTCTTTCATTTTCACCTTTGTTTGTGTGTCGCTCATCTTCATCCTCTTCTTAATACTTCTTTCATACTATTGTATATTGCTTCATTGTTTTTGCATAAAACAGCATTATTTATGCATATTTTGAGTTTAATTTATTGTTTGTCATTATACTAAAAACCTTTACTATAAGAACTCATCATGAATTTTATGATAATTAAATCTTTGTATTTAACATATACATAATATTGTCATAAAATAAATGATGCATTAAGGCAAAATCTTGACCATTAATTTTTAATTATATAGATATTTCAAATCATATACGTTTTAAACTTTCATAAAAAAATATCTTATTAGAGCAAGATTTTGTTTTATTACCATGCCTGTCATCTAACATCATATAAAATAAGATATTCATCTTACAGTAAGTAGATTAGTTGCTCTGACAGTATCAAATTGAATTGTTTATTTTTCAAAGGGCACGAAAACTGAAAATTTATAAATACTTAATTAGTTAAATGTTCAATAGTATTAACAACGTAATGAAAAAGAATTATTGATTGACTAAAATTGTTGTATAGTGCACTCCAAATCAAATTTAAGATCAGAGCAATGCAATTTTTTGATCAAATCATCTTTACAATGAAGTACTTACAAAAAATTGTAAGCTGACCAACAGTAATCCAATGTGTGTAATTTTATAGTTTTGTTGCAAGCTTGTTTTTAGCTGTAAATTTTATTAGCACATATTTGTTTTCTGTTTTATAACACTTGCAAAGCATTGTGTTTGATTTGGTCGAGTGCATTTTATTTGCTATTTTGATATCAATATTGTATAAAAGAATTCTTATTTAAGAATAGTTAGTTAGATTTATCAAAAATAGTCAAGTTCTTTGAATGTCTATTGAATACATATTGTTAAACTGTTGAGTATTATTTGAAAATAGAGTAAAGTATTTTCAATTTGCTGATTGTTTATGATTTTAATATTTTGCTGTACGTCTGATATTATTAAATGTTTTTATCAACATTTTTTCAAGATCCAAGCCTGTTATGCTATTTAAAAAATCGTGCTCTTTAAAAAATGACTGGTTCAATGCAAACACATATGATTTTTTTGTGATTAATGCACAAAAAAAACATTCATTAACCCAAATTAATTAAAAATGAAAACAAAATAAAAATGGTGACGGTGACCAATTTGACATTTTTCGTTCTGACACACGCAAAATAAAGGAGCTTGCAACATCTCCGATGACTAAGGTATAATAATTTATTTTCTCTTCATTGAATTAATCTAACTTTGAGTTGACTTATTTAAATTCTGACTTGTGACTTGACTTGAATCCCTGGCGTTACTATATTTTGTGCAGGACTGTGAGGATCCAAATCCATTGATAAGAGCACTAGCTGTCCGAACAATGGGTTGCATTAGGGTGGACAAAATAACTGAATATTTATGTGAGCCCTTACGTAAATGTTTGAAAGATGAGGACCCTTATGTTAGAAAAACTGCTGCAGTGTGTGTAGCAAAGCTTTACGACATCAATGCCAGTATGGTGGAAGATCAAGGATTCCTAGATCAATTGAAAGATTTGCTCTCTGACAGTAATCCCATGGTACGATATGTTATTCACTGTTTTATATTTTGATTGTGCTGAGCAATCTATTTTATGTCATAGCCTCATCAGATTAAATAAAACTTATAAAATCATAAATATAATATATTATTTTACATTTCTGAAAAGGTGGTAGCTAATGCTGTGGCAGCTCTATCTGAAATTAACGAATCAAGTCCAAATGGTCAACCTTTGGTAGAAATGAATGCACAAACTATTAACAAGCTACTTACAGCTCTGAATGAGTGTACAGAGTGGGGTCAAGTATTTATTCTAGATTCACTTGCAAATTACTCACCGCGAGATGATAGAGAAGCTCAAAGCATCTGTGAAAGAATCACACCTCGTTTAGCTCATGCCAATGCAGCTGTAGTTTTATCTGCAGTTAAGGTAAACTAAAATTCAGTATCTTTAGAAATTGAAATATGTTGCAGAAACTTCTAAATATTTTTCTCCGTATTAGGTATTGATGAAATTAATGGAGATGTTACAATCAGAATCTGATTTTGTTGGAACTTTGACGAAAAAATTGGCACCCCCCTTGGTCACCCTGTTAAGTTCTGAGCCAGAAGTACAGTATGTTGCATTGAGAAACATAAACCTTATTGTTCAAAAGAGGCCAGATATCTTAAAACACGAAATGAAAGTCTTTTTTGTTAAGTATAATGATCCAATCTATGTGAAACTCGAGAAATTGGATATTATGATTAGATTAGCATCTCAGGCTAATATTGCACAGGTTTTGTCTGAGCTCAAAGAGTATGCAACTGAAGTTGATGTTGACTTTGTGAGAAAAGCTGTTAGAGCCATCGGAAGATGCGCAATCAAAGTTGAACCATCTGCAGAACGTTGCGTTTCAACATTGTTAGATCTTATTCAAACTAAGGTATGTATTCGAATTAAAGAATAATATTTTTTTATTGCTACTGGAGTTGATTCTAACGATTAATTTTGTAGGTAAACTACGTTGTACAAGAGGCAATTGTTGTTATCAAAGATATCTTCCGAAAATACCCTAATAAATACGAGAGCATAATTTCAACTCTATGCGAAAATCTCGATACTCTTGATGAGCCAGAGGCCCGAGCTTCCATGATTTGGATTATTGGAGAATATGCGGAGCGTATCGACAATGCAGACGAATTGCTAGAGAGCTTCCTCGAAGGATTCCACGACGAGAATACTCAAGTTCAATTGCAATTACTCACAGCCATTGTAAAATTATTCTTGAAACGACCAACCGATACTCAAGAACTTGTTCAACAAGTTCTTAGCTTAGCTACGCAAGACTCCGACAATCCTGATCTTCGAGACCGTGGATTCATTTATTGGCGTTTATTGAGTACCGATCCTGCCGCTGCCAAAGAGGTGGTGCTCGCAGAAAAACCATTGATTTCCGAAGAAACAGATTTGCTGGAGCCTACCCTATTGGATGAATTGATTTGTCACATATCAAGTTTGGCTTCCGTTTATCATAAACCACCAACTGCATTTGTAGAAGGCAGATCAGCTGGCTTGAGGAAATCTCTACCCGCTAGAACGAGCTCCGGCGAAGAAAGTAGACAACCCCAAGCTCAAGTTATACCCGCACAAGACTCGCTTATTGGCGATCTTCTCAGTATGGATATCGGTAAGTATCATGATTCAGCTTTTGAAGTATAACTGCAGAACACATTTATCAGCTTACTGTTTATAATAGGTGGTCCATCTTTGGTAACACCAGCACCTGCCGCATCGGCAGGTCTGGATCTTTTGAGCAGTGGATTGGACAGTATTCTGGGAGGAGACTTGACCACTTCTCAACCAGCAGTATCACAAACTACTACTGGTTTATTAGGCGATATATTTGGTTTTACCGCGGGCACAACATCTTATGTCGCACCAAAAACCAATTGGCTTCCGGCTGAAAAAGGAAAGGGTTTCGATGTCTGGGGCACTTTTTCCCGGAAGTAAGTTTCATACCGTACTTTTTCAAAATTTGATAATAATTATATGAACGATTCTAATAATTATAAACTTTAGAAATGGTCAAATAAATATGGATTTGACATTCACGAACAAAGCCATGCAGCCTATGGGTGGTTTTGCTATCCAGTTAAATAAAAATAGTTTCGGCCTTGCTCCTGCAGCTCCGTTGCAAGTACCAGCACCGCTTAATCCAGGTCAAAGTATAGAAGTTAGCATTGTTTTATCAACTATTGGAGCAGTACAACGAATGGAGCCTCTCAATAATCTTCAAGTTGCGATAAAAAATAATATAGATGTATTCTACTTTGCTTGTTTGGTACCAATGAACGTTTACTTTTCTGAAGATGGTCAACTTGATAAAAGAGTCTTCTTATCAACATGGAAAGATATACCTGCTCAAAATGAAGTAAGTTAATTATTACATAAAGTACATGCACCTTACTTAAAATATTATAAAAATCATTTTCATCATCTAGGTTCAATACACTTTGACTGGTATCATGTTAACTACTGATCAAGTTGTAACTAAGATGCAACAAAATAATGTCTTTACTATAGCCAAGAGAAATGTAGAGGGTCAAGATATGTTATACCAATCGTTGAAGCTAGTAAACAATGTTTGGGTGCTTATAGAATTGAAAATCCAACCAGGAAACCCAGATATTTTGGTATGTTGTAATTTTTTTTACGATTTTTAATACCTCAAAATATTAATTAAACATTTTTCTTTATTACAGTTATCATTAAAGTCAAGATCTGTTGAAGTTGCTAGTGGAATATTCCAAGCTTATAATTCTATTTTGTATTCTTAAATTGATCATCATTCCATTGATATTTAAAGTTTTTTGTGTACATTTGTTGATTATAACATTATCTAGCGTTGGTGCCTCTAAGCAAATTACATTTTTAAAGCACTTATGCAAAGTATTGTGTATGAGTCTAATTTTAATGATTTTAAGACAAAGATGTATTAATATCATGTGCCCAAGTGGAGATTATATGTAAAATAAAATAAGTCCTGTTTATTTATTAAAAGCTGGTTCTCTTCTATTTTATTCTAATTTCTCATCATACTATAGTTGAACAAAAATGAATTTATGTCAAAAAAAAAAAAAATATATATAAAATTGCAAACAAATGAAATATTTATAGAAATGACTTTTTATTCTAAAAATATCTGATGAGTTACATGACTTACAATTGTAGATGTTAATAATTATAAATAAGCTGAGTGATTAATGCAATTCATAGAATACAATCAAATTCTTTGGGAGTAAAAACATTGGCTAGTGGATAGTAAAAATCATTCAAAAACAGGAGATATTGTGTTAAAAATTTGTATTTATTCTAAAAAAATAACTTAACATTGGATTTTCCTTCTGAAGGAGCATCCTTCAGTCAAACGTGCTTTTCCACCAGTGGGCGTGCACAAAATTGTACGACATCCGTCGCACTCAACGGGTCTTTGAGCGTGACTGAAGATGGTCTTGATGGCATAACATCCAGGACACTTCACATCCATGAAGTAACTGTTTGGTTTTTGCACCAAACGTTTAAGCTTGTGCTTTCTCTTCTCCTCAGCTGGAGCGGGGTGAAGGTAATCCACGGCCAAAGGCATTCTGAAATAAATATAATTGCATAAAATTAGATATTTTATATAATAATCTCATCAAAATCATAATTCAATTGTATTTTTGATAATCTATCAATTCGCTGTCAAAATAAAGAATTGGACATTTGAACATTTCTAATAAGAATATGTGAATTGAGAGTATACTGGTAAATACTATTATTGTAATTTTGTTTTGTTTACACTTTGATGTTAATGTGTTATGTAGTTGAGATATCAATAAAAGATTGAATAATCTATTCAAAGCTATAATCTTAGAATGGCCAATTCATCTACATGCATATAACATTTAAAAAATGTTAAGATTGATATGCTTCCAGAAAAACTGAGGTTATACAAAATATCTCAGTGATAGATAAAAGTAAATTAAATTTTTGAATAAATACTAAGATATCCGTGTAATTGACGTAATGAACTGGAGCGGCACATTCACAATTGATTCGTGAATTCATGTACTTTAAACGCTTGAAAATATTGCGAAAAATGCATATTGCGGCATAAATGGTTATGTTGGTGATGTTTTACAGAACTTTTTAGGATAGATTGTAATAATTAACTGTTATCAAATTTCGTATACTTGTGAGCATTAAGTGTTACACATTATAAATTTATAGAACTTACTTTTATTTTTTTGTTTTAATGTCTTTTAATATCAAAAAGTAGTGAAGCCACGTGCGATACGGAGATCTACACTTGAAAGGAAGACATAGCAGAATGCAATGTTGATTATCTGGGGCGCGGAGCGCCAAGTGGCGGAGATCGGAATTTTGAAAAGCCCCCAAGTGGTCATTTGGAGAATTATTTCCATCTGCGTTATTCGAACATTACGAATTCATTAATGCTTCGTGAATATAAAAACCCTTATTTTCTAAAATAAATTTTTTCTAAGATTTCTAAGAGTACAGAGAAAACTTGTTATCTCGTACCAATATATGCTTAGAATTGTATAACTCAATGAATGGTTTTTATATACTAAAAACTACTAGATATGAAATATTAAAACTTGAATGTAGTTTTTTGAATTATTCATCTTAAGGGAATTAAAATTTTTCAACTAATCTTATAGTTGTGGTATGTTTTAATTTGTATTTATTCTATTACATGTAAAAACAGGTTTATATGAGTTCATGATTTTTCATCCATCTTCATTTTTCTCTACGTTTAGTTTCATTATCTCATTATTAGCTACTTGATGCAGATATTCTCATCAAAAAAGTAAATTGTGTTTATCTAGTATGTACTTAAAAATTCTGACAATAAAAAATTTACAAAACCAAAAACTGTTCATTGCGTACAAAGCTGTATATTATCGGCAACAACTTTATTGGAATTATCAAATTCCATTCCCCATAAAATCTCAAAAAGCATGTATCATGGATAAAATCAAATCAGTAATAAAAGTAATTGAATAATTTATTCAAGAATGGGGCATATAAATAATTAAAAATTAGAGATTTGAGTTTAATTAATTTTTTATTTTCCTAAAATAATAAAAAATTAATTTAAAATTAGCACTGGATTTTCCTTCTGAAGGAGCATCCTTCAGTCAAACGTGCTTTTCCACCAGTGGGCGTGCACAAAATTGTACGACATCCGTCGCACTCAACGGGTCTTTGAGCGTGACTGAAGATGGTCTTGATGGCATAACATCCAGGACACTTCACATCCATGAAGTAACTGTTTGGTTTTTGCACCAAACGTTTAAGCTTGTGCTTCCTCTTCTCCTCAGCTGGAGCGGGGTGAAGGTAATCGACGGCCAATGGCATTCTAAAATAATAAAGAGGCATATTAATATAAATTAATATTAAATCATCAACTCATCTAAGCTGTCTTTAAGTTTTGATCAATTTTTTTCAACACATAAGTTAATTAGTTAATTGAAGTAATTATGAAAATATATTAGAATTTTTTTGACAGCTATATCTAATAATAACAGTTCATGTTGTAGTTTTGAATATTATTTTGTTTGACTCTCAACACATTAGATTGTTATTATAGAATTATTATCAATAAGTAAAACTCATATCTATAAAAGTAGTACAATTGACAGATTTTATATCATTTTAGGTTATATATATTAAAAATTGGTAATCAATATCAGGCATAAATGGGATGTGAAGTCCCAGAATGATGATTATTTATTAATAATTTAGTGAATTAATTTGAATGAAACTTTTGAAAATTAAATTATCATACCAGCACTGAAAAATGTAAAAAATATCGTACACACTATGGTTAGAAACACCCGGTCGAGATTTTGCAGACGCAATTTACAATTGATAAAAACATAAGTTGGTAATGCATTTATATAAACTTGAACGTTAGCACTTATAGGTGATAATTTTAATTATACTTACTTGTTATTTGTAGTTTAAAAGCTTTTTTTTAAACAAAAAGTACGACCTACACGTGTTCTGTGTAACATAAATCGTAAGAGAAAAGAAAGAAGCGCTTTCGTCGCGGCAACTCAGTAAGTTTCTCTCAAAAACAGCGGGGCGCAGATGTAGTTTGAAATATTTTGAATGAGTCAATGGAGAGTGAAAACTTTTAATTTTAATTATTTTTTTACTGAACTATAAGGCAAAAAATATTAAATCTATAAAAAAAATTATTTATTTTTTTCCAAAGAAAAAAATTATTTAAAGATATAGTTCAAATTGATTATATTTTTTTTTTAAATTTGGTGCGGGTCCATGATTCTTATACGTCAAGAATATTATAATTTATTATAATTATAATAAGTAAAAATTGAAATGCAATTGGCATAGAAAATTACTTTAAATTACTTATTTTAAATGAGATCAGATTCCACATTATGATTCATAAGTCCCTGAAGGTGATATTTTATTTTTGGAATTTTTAGTTTGCTGGCAGTGCGGTAGAGCTCACTACTAGGTTCTTCTATGGGGTTATGTTTGTGTATCATATTCATGCTCATATTAGGATAAGATCGCTCATCGCTGATCTGTGATTTCGCGAGTTTCAGTTAAAGTATTTTCATTTATTTTCAATAAAAATGGCAGCAACCAAAGCCAAAAATGACAAGCCGTCGAACGAAGAAATTTACGCCATATTTCAGACTTTGAGGAACGAGCAGCGCGTATTAGCTGGTAAATTATCAGAAATGGAATCTGAACTCAATGAGCACAAAGTCGTGATAGACACTTTGAACAAAGTTGATGGAGACAGAAGATGTTACAGAATGGTCGGAGGTGTTTTATGTGAACGCACTGTCAAAGAAGTTTTGCCCAGTTTGGCAAATAACAAGGAGCAGTTGACAAAACTCATTGAAACTTTGAACAAACAGCTATCTGACAAAGGAACAGAAATTAATGAATTTAAAAAGAAGCACTCCATTCGTGTACATGGTAACGAGGATGTGAAATCAAGTCAACAGAGCGATGAACCAGAATCTACAAAGAAAAGTGCACTCAGCACAATTTCATAAAACAGTGCTTTGATGTAAAGTCAAGAAAAGTTATAGTTTTGGCTGTTAAGTTATCAAAATGAAGTACTTTGTGTCCTAATTTGTGTTTGTGTTCAACGATATCATTTGCAAAATGAAATTTTGTACTATTTCATGTATAAATAGGATTTGCACAAATATCAATGCAAGTTATAATCTTCATTTTTTTACGAATTGTTATATTTCTGTAAAAAAGTGGAAAAATTAAATTACAGATAATTCACTGAAAATTTTGTTATTAAATTTTTGTCACAATTATCATTACATATTATTCAAAACATATTCATTTTTTGGCTAGTGTATGTAACATAAGAACATATATAATTCATAATCTCCATCACTCCCTGTATACTTCAACAATTGTACAAAGATAATCATAGCTTATTTTTTAGCAAATCAATTATACAAATTATTCTATTATAACAATTATATATACCTATATCAATGAATTACACAGAGCTTTATAATTGTCCATTAACTAAATTTGCATGACGACAAATTAAATCTAGCAGAGTTGTATTATATTTGATAGTACACATTTACATAATATATAATTAAAGAGAAAAACGATGTAACACTTCCATAAATTATGTAATCAATTGTCAAAGTTTCAAACAATTTTTTTCATAAAAATTGAATTAAGTGTGCCTTGAATCACTTAATTCCACATTGACAATAATATAAATTATTTCATGCATTATACATCAACTTCCACATAGCATAAAGCAGTTATATTATTTTCTTCGCATAATAATTATAACTTTCATGTTATAAATTATTTTTTCGTAGTAAACTTCATAAAATAAATAAAAAAAACCATTACTAATTAAAAACTACTTTTACTGATCTTTTTTCACATTTATGATAATTTATAGTATATATATGTGCGCTATACAAAAGTATTTCACAAAAGTGGGACCGTTAATCCTATCAGTCAGTTGGCGAATTTTTTCAATAGCATAAAAAGTCAGATCAAAATTGAGGCACTACTGCAAGCACGCCTGAATTTTCTCGATCCACTCTTGAGCTGATGCAGCGTCACCAGCACAAAAGTTGTAAGTTCGACGATTTGTGCGTAGCTGTGAAATAATCATTATATTTTCAGTATCGATTTCGGATCAGTTATAATAAATTTTATTATACTCACGTCGAAAAATGATTTGTCATCAGTCCTTTTTCCCGGAGCTTGTACAGGCGCTGCGGGAGTCACTGATTGAACTTCAGCAAGATCTATAAATAGATAATAATATATCCACATTTGGCTCACGATACATTATCAACTCTTCATGAATTATGATAATTACCTATATATCCTTTGCAATTTGAATCCTCAACAGCATCGTAATATCTCAATTGATGTTTAATTGAATCAAGAACAAACCATCTCTGCTTCCAACCCTTGAGTAAAGCTCCGCGTTTATACAAAAAGCCTTCGTGAGTACGATTTTCAGCTACATTACTAGAAAATTGTTCGTAGTATTGTTGTGACGATGTCTGTAGTGTTGTTACACCTACAATACAAATATAATAATTAAAATAGCATCAAGTATCATTTAAACTTGTACATTTTAAATAATAGATCGAGAATACTTACTTGAATTAACGCTACCAGTATCACCGCCACTACGCGTCAAAGTGTGATTTTGTAAATTTTCTGAACCAACAGCCTTATATTTTGTGCAATTTTTTGATACGGAATCGGCGCATTTTTCATGGCACACATGACCACAGTCAACACATCTTAAACCGGCTTTCACTGGTCCCCATAAAATTCCGGAACATGCGTCGCAATGTTGAGGTGTTGCTGTATCAAGCTTTTCGAACCTACGATAAAAACAAAACAATATAAAAATGATGCGATAAAAATTTAAATAAAGCTAATAATTATAATTATACCTGTGGGGATGAACATAAGTAGAAGAACTCTCGGGCCCTGTAGCAGTACCGCCGGCAAGTTTACCTCGCAAAAGCAATTCTAAAGTTGAACGTTTATGAATTAATCGACCATGATGTCTGACAAGAGCTGTACTGAAGGAAGCGTGTCTCTGCAAAGTTAATTTATTAGAATACTTTTAATGATTATATTTAATTTAAATGATTTTTTTTGAACAAAAAATGTATCCGTAACCAACCGTTAATGAATCTGTATTGGGCAGTTCTAGTTTATCCCACAAAACTTTCCATTTTTGAGGTAAATGACCAAGCTCAGTTTCTAATTTGTGAATTTCTTCCAGTAAATGAGTGAACTGATCGGGTACCATATTGTTAACTCCGTTGTAGCCCATAGTGACAGCTTTGCGATTACTTTTAACGATACCATCGGCTGCTTCAGCCTCTTCTTCTTGTTGTGAATCTTGTTGAAGTATTTCTAGATCGTATGCAGGACCATGAGCAAGCTCTTCTTCCAAATAATAATTCCATATATCAAGGCTCGGTAGATGCGAGACCGGTCGAAGTATAGGATTTTCACCATTAGGCGAGTACAAAAAGTTGAAAAATAAGGGCGAACGAGCGTGTTGTTTCTCAATATAATCAAATATGCTTTGTCCAAGATTGGAACCTTGGGATGCTCCAGCCATTCTACCGCCCGGGTAAACTGTCTCGTCATCACTACCAGTATCTACACCTTCATAATACAAAAATATAATTATATTTATAATTTGTTTTAGGAAAGCAAAAAAAATGTTCAATAGTTATTACCTTTGTGGTGACTAGTAAGTGAACCTCTTTTATCCTCTACTGCAGTGATTCCGCACTCGACTCTATCAAATTCACAATCCAACAAGAACGTCCTGAACCTACACGATACTGAATGATAAGCTAAAAATTTCAAGTAATAATCATTGAATTCAAAAGCCAAAGGAAACTGTCGCTGTATTTGATGTATGATATCGAGAAATTGTAGAAAAGTCGGTGTGAAATTGGTTGTTTGCGAGTTGGCCGCCAAATTGCTACGATGTCCGAAACGATGGCCAAAGCCCAGCCATTCCTTTTCAATGAGTGTTCGAAAACCTTCAATTGTACGATAATGCGGATCCAAGCAGACTTGAGCTATTGAGCAAACAGTGGCTGTTGTATCCCAACCGTCTTCCAAACATACTGCTACTGATGATCCTTGTAAATCCATCAAGTCAATAACAGCTCCTGATAATTGCATGAGACTTTGCAATTGTTGTAACCATTCTGAACTTTCAATCAATCTGAAAATAATTTCAATACATTATGATGTTTAAAAATATTGTTTTATCTTTAAGATGAAAATTGAATGTAATTTCTTACTTATAAAAACTAGTGTCTGGTTCAATGTTAGGCGAGCTCGGGACACAAGCTCTCACCAACTTTTTAAACGCAGCTTTCGTATGTCGAACATCGTAAAATTCAACTGGTATAAAATCAGTCTTGGGAGCAGATTCTGCTTTGATAACACCTTTCATGTGTGCTTTCTCGCCAAGTATATACAGAGCGGCTCGTTGAAAAGTGTGAACGCACTCGGTGCCACTATCCGAGTCGGCAGAGTGTCTCACAGTCCCTCGTTGATGATTGACAGTCGTTAGCGAAGCTTGTGAGCTCTGTCGCTTATCCTTCAGAGAGCCCCAGCGACCAAAACTTTTTGGTCCCTTGCCACCGGATGAAGTGAGCGTATTCATGGCTTTGTTGAATGGATTGCGCCGCGACTGCTCCGGTGTGGCATTTCGATCTTCGGCTGCTAACAACAATGAATCTATGCTCAAGGAGCTATCGGACATTCCCCAGGCCGAACCTTGCCTGAGTACCGATACCGGAGTGGAGGCCACGAATGCTCCTAAATATTTTTCTAGCTCCAATGACGAGGTTGTTTCCGAAGAGTTAGCTTTTAGGTTGCTAGCTCCACTCGGATGTGTTTTTAGCATACCCATCACACCCTTGCCATGGTATCCTGCACCGCGAATCAACAAAGCCTTGGTTCGCGGATGCCTCCAGGTTACAATAGGAATACGATTATGCCGGTAGAGCCGGCTAAACCTGCGTATGCTTTCATCGGTCACGGCATTAGGAACTATGAATAGAGCTGGATAGCTTCGGCACATCATATAGGCACAATTGACTGATGACAATCTAAATGGTTCATTGCGACGATTGTTGTGTGGACTACTCGGACATAAACCTAATCTGTACCAGTCTCGCACGTAGGAGCGCTCGGAAAGACGTTCCAAAGTTTTGGCATCAGTTACAGGAGACACAACGATCCCCGGCACTTCAAATTCATCAACTGCAATTTGAAAAAAACATTGAAAGAATTGTAAAACGCTTGAGGTGAAACAATAGCAGGTAATTTATTTTTATCTTACTGCTTAGATCATCGTCATGACTAAGATCGTTGCTGTTTTCTGTAATTGGTAAACTCATGCGACCAGGTGACGTCATGTATTTGTTATTTGTGGTGAGATTCATGTTCGGCAGTACATACTTCTGTCGCTTCGAAGATTGTTTCGGTTTGAAACCAGCTTTTCGAGCTGTTTTCAACAGTGTTTTTTTAGCGAAACCCCTGAAGAAGAAAAAAAAATGAACAATTGAACGATGACAATTTTACGAGTAAAATAAAATTTACTTACTTTAACGTTGCGTGTTTTTCTTTTCCCTTATTATGATTTGTAGGTGCAACCAGAACTTGTCCACTGAAAGCAAAATGATGGAATATATGTGGTGGATTGCGAGCTTTGTGAACGAGCTTGCGTAGAGTTTCGATGTTCTCCGGCGTGACTTCTTCGTCAAAAGCTAGTTTTATCAATTGAAAGGTGCAGGAGCGTAACTGAAGTCCCTCGTGATGGCACTGATCGATGTGAGCTAGATGTTGCACGGGTACCTTTTTCTCTTTTGTCAGAGAGGTCACCGGAAACGCTCGAACAACCATTTGCTCGCAAGCTATTAATACATGCGTTCATATTATAAATCAGAAAAAAATCCAAAAACTCGAAGTCCAATAAAGTATTTTAATTTACCAAAAGGATCGCAAGGTATTCCCTTGAAGACGATACGATAATTAGTAAGAAATATTGCACCCTCTGCAGGTAGGAATGGTGGTGTTTTGGGTATGCCAGATGAACTGTCTTCACGGCCGTCGGGTAAAAGATAAACTCTCAAACCCTCCATTATGACTTCTTCCCCAGGTAGCATATTTGGAGTCAATATTTTCGGCTAATTAAAAGGAAAATATTTATCAGATACATTTGTCATAAAAATGTTCAAAAAACCTAAGATCTGCCTTACTTTTTGTATTGGTGGCAAGCGTTTACTCTCTCGATGGACCGCTTCAAGGGTTTCGATGTGCATATGTACGAGGCCAGGAACCATTTGATGCAGGCACCTGACGTGTTCAGCACTTACGCCACCTTCGGTACAAACCCGGTCGACGAAACGGGACACTCGCCGTATAACTGCGCTACCCAATTCTCCGGGGTCAGTTTCTTCGAAGCCGGATTCTGCATCTCCGCTATCGCTTGCAACGCTTTACCAAAATAATTTAGTTTTCAAAAGCTCGTGTAAGGGAATAACGTAAATGATTAATACGAGGAAAATTACCTATTAGTGATGCTATTGCTGGCACGCTCATCTTCGTTCACAATGTGGTCTTGCCGATGTGTCTTGGCTCCAATGTCCAGAGGTACAAGCAGATTGACCATCCTATTGGCATAGTGAATTGCTTGACTGTACAGAGTGCTTTCTTCGCTCGATATCAGTTCTTTCTGTTTTTCGGCATTTATACCAGACGCTATTCGCATTTGTTCGGCGGCTATTTCCAAGGCAGATGCTTCTTGGCCACGATAAAACGAGGCACGATCGCGCATGAAAAGATCGCGAGTGTCTCGTGGACTCGTTGGTGATAATAAGCTATTGCTACTGCCGTCGTTGTAGCGATGGTTTTCGCCAGGGAGATAGAGACGTTTTATGTCCTTCTGCACGTCCTGATAGAATGCGTCTTCCCAAAAAAGTTGATTTTGCCACACGGCATGTTCCTGCACAAATATACATAGAATAGGTGAGACAATGTTTCAACCCAAGATAAATAATCGCTTTACAATAGAATAAAATTATCTCGATAAATCAATGATTAATTTGAATTATTCATCATGAATGATGAATACCCTTTTGAGCGTAAAGTGTTTCGCTATTGTTTTATTACATTATTTGAACATATACAATGCAGATAAGCGAATGATCGATCTGAATTATATGACTAACAGTGTTAATTAAAAAGCATGGACAACCATGTCTGAATTTCAAAGTTGAATAATAAAACTACTAGTAACTGATTGAACTGACCTGTATGCAGGTATAAGCGAACTGGATGACGCCGGTGCACAATTTTCGACAGAATGCAGCAGCCAATGGCAGCAGGGCGGCGGCCACACCGTGTTCGTCCATGGACGAGTCTCCTTGCAAGGCACAATTCATCAATCTGACGACTAGATCGAACTGCTGATGCTCCAGCATTGCCTTGTTTCCAACGACATGCTGCGAAAGCTCCATGCACAGAGCGAGTCGCGCGGCTTTGCTCTTAAGAGCTCGCAAAACAGCTGGAAATGTTTTGCGAGCGTCTGCGATTTTGTTTTCGAATATGCAGTTAATACAGCTGCGAAGAACTTCGAGCCTGCGGGCTGAATTACTGACGAGATGTCGGGTATCGTGTACCAGAGATATGTGTGGTCCTGTCGGTACGATGCGAGGTTGGATTGGCCTAAGTGACGACAGCCTATTGATGAGTTTTGTAGCCGATTTTGATGATGATGATGATAATGGTGATGGTGATGGCGATGGTGATGATGATGGTGAGGATCGTAATGATAATTATGTGAAAATAATAATTTTCAAATGCATACAATGGACTAAAAATTATCGTGATATAAAAGAAGAAACGTGTCAATGGTTTACCTGACTTTAAGATTACTTTTAGCCAAGCCTTCGTCAATGATGGCTTGTACCGTTTCTGTATTGATTTGAGGAAATAAAGGTTGATGAATCCGTGCAAAAGCTCCTTCTGGGGGCTTCAATATTTTTTGTACATAAGGTTGAGGATTCGGATATTCATTTGTATATAATTGTTGTGCCAATTCTTGGATATGCGTTAAAATTAATCCTGTAAAAAAAAAATCAATGCATGAGATAATAGCACCGTTTAATTCTACTGTTTGCAGCTATACATACTTGAATCCTGAGATTCTTGTTTCAATTGATCACTCAAATTACTGTACAATTCGTCCCATACGTCGCAAGGCCGCCACGGGGGTCCACGTTCAGCAATAAATGACGTATAAAACATGCAGTCTAAGACACGAGTCGTGAAATCACATTTTGTTAAATTGCGCTCGCCCAGGAAAGCTGCTTTGTGAAAAGTTATGACTGGTTTTGGATGAATCCGTATGAGAGTGAGACAACTACGATATCCCTGAAGTAATTGAGCGAATGTCCTCATGAAAACTGCGCGCAATTCCTTGTCAAGCATTGGTGGATGCGGTGCTCTCGTAGCTAGAGGCGGGAAGGCATAGTCAGCGCATGCTAGCTCGGGTTGAAGCACTAAAGACAGTGCATCTTGAGTTTGAGATAGCAATGGCTCTGGAAGAAGGGACAGTGACACACCATCTGGCACAATTATTGAACCACCATCTAGGTCAGCTACGATTACGTCCATCTATAAATATTAATGAATTAGTTGATTTTGTTTAGTTCAATATTTTTACTCCAGAAATCCAGAAATCTTACCAGTTCTGCTACTTCAGATTTTAGAGAGCTATGAACTCCCATAATGAAAGGAGTCGGTGTGCTTAAAATTTCTACTAGTGCAGCCGGCAATAGTGGAATGTACACATGAGTATATCGAAATGGGTACATAAGTGCTGTGAGCGCTCTGCAACCTTCTGTTAATCTCGAGTAACTTGCTGAATGAAAAAGAAGTTTGTGCTCTGTCATGACAGCACAAAATAATACTAGCACATTTCTTATACCTACAAGAAAGCACAAAAAATTAGTTAATGTATCATTTTAAATTGTTTATAGAATCAATATTTAACAAAATTCTTCATTACCCAATTGTTGGAATAACAAATTAACACTAGTATGCGTTATGGGAAGAGAAGGACTAATTGGTGGCTGCAGAGCTTGACGATCACCTGCACCAATACTGAAGCGTACTTGAGGTCCACCAGCAGGTGGAACTTGTATACATCCCAAAATATTACCTACTAAAGTTTCTAAAGGAATTCCTAGATTCTCTACATAAACTGTATAAATGATACCTAGACAATTCTAAAATTTGAAACAAACAATTAATATTTTGAGTACACAATAATTGTAAATACAATTAAATGTTAACTTACACGAAAAGTTTCAATGTAGTCAAGTCTGGATACTAAAACCAAACATTTTGGCGCATACATAATGCTATGATGCGCTATGGCTGGCAAAGCTTTGACCAAAGTCTGACTATCTCCATCGACAGGATCTTCTTCATCGTCTACTGGCTTGCTAGGTGTTATGGATACGGTTTCATTGAAACACATGCAAGCACAGTAATGACGATTTGCATCTATGTCTGTTAATATGGACACAAAGAACCTTGGCTCTTGCCTTTCGGTGGACAGAGCCCATCCTTGTGGTTGACAAAACTGAACAAAAATATTAAAATGTAGTAATTGTAATCAAAACAAATCTGAACTTATTGTTCACAATCAAACGTACCCATTCTATCCCTTCGATGAAAGGAGTGTCAGGCCAATCTTTTTCGGGAAATCTTTGCAGAATCAATCCACTGCTGGTACCACTCCCTGGAAAATTCAGTCAATCAGATGCATTGAAAAATAAATAGGAGCGCAGCAGGCAACAAAAAAAATAGAAGTTACAAAAAAAAAAGTAAAGTAAACAAACAAAGGCAAATGTCAAAGCAGACGTAGGGGTGTTGGATGAATAAAAATACTGACTTTCTTTCTCATGATGATAACCCACGATGACGAAGTAATCTGCCAGGCGAGACATCTCCGTGTACTCGGTGTTGTGATGGGCCTGAGAGGCAGCTGTGCCCGCGCTCAACATCCCACATAGGGCTCTCACCCCTGGGTATCATGGACTGCCGCACTGGTGTACACAGAGTTTCTCATATACATAGATATCGACGACTCGCGGCCTATGTGTAATAATTGGATGTACGTACGATAAGTACTATATATTTGCTACAAACAAGCGTATATCGCGAATGCGTGTAAATGTGCCGTATATATTAAAATTGTTGTAATACTCTCGGCACAGGCACAGGCACACGCCAGGCAGGCAGGCACAGAGGGGAGGAGAGAAGAGCAGTTTACAAATTCATGGCACTTGCTGTAATGTATAAGGAACGTCAAAAACGTCTTCTGCCAAGCGCACAGCGCGTTTTCCTCCGCATTTACACGGGGCTGCGCGAGCTCGAAATCACAGATTGATGTGTACAACAAAGCATTCGACTGGCGAGAGTCGAACGATTAATCACGCAGCACTGATAAAAAAAAACACACCGTGCCAAAGTCAGACCGTGCATGTATCCGCGATGAAGAGAGAGAGGAGGGAGGAGGAAGAGAGAGAGATCGAGAGAGCAAGAGAGAAAGAGAAAGAAAAAACGGAGAGATCATAGAGTGAATTATATAGTCAGTCTTCTCGGTAATGAGCTTGAATTCCGCAAGTTGAATTTTATTTACAAGTGTTTGTGTGCGCTTTTATAGCCACACCCCGAATACAAAGCACTCAGTAGCAGCAGCAGCAGCAGCAGCAGCAGCAGCAGCAGCAGCAGCAGCAGCAGTAGCAGCAGTAGCAACTAGCAGCAGGCGCAAGCGAGCAGCTTCCATAACCTTATCTCTCGTCATCTTTATTTTCTGCGCGAATGAGAGAGAGAGAAAGAGAGAGAGGCAGAAGCGCGAATATTTGCATGACGCTAGAGACGATACATTATAGACGATCGACTTATAAAATGTGTTGTACGAATCGGGTACGTCTGCAAAAATGTATATAATGTATCGACATATATGGCATACATGTACGTATAATCTAAGAGGAAACCGCAGTGTCAGTCATGTGTGCTGCGAAGTTGCGAGTAGCCGTGGCTGCGGCGATTGTCGTCGCCCCGTCGTCGCGCGAATCGCAATCATCGTCGTCGTCGTCGTCGCGCACATATGCCGCCGCGTATAGAGCGCGCGTAATACATATTATCGTCATTGCTCGGCAGTCGGTGTATGTATGTTTATGTATATAAAACGCGTATATGTGCGGCGGTGGCCGGACTCGATCGGGGAGAGCAAGTTTCTCTCTTTCTTCCTCTCTCGAAAGGCCAGCAGCAAAAAAAAAAGAAGAAGACTATACTACTCGCCTCGCGCTTATACATACTTGCAGCACGCACGACGTCGAGAGCATCGACGCACAGAGCAGCAGAGCAAGTCGTATAATATGTGGTGTACGTCGGGCGGTTCTTACATACATATATGCACGTGCCGATGTTGCAGTCTTCAGCCAGGGGCAGTGGTACTTATATGCAAGTACAGAGGCAAGCGAGCTGCCAATGGCATAATGTATGTCTCGGAGCCGCACGCAAGTGCAGGCGGTAGCAGTTGCAGTTCACGCGCGAGTGGTCGAAAAAAAGTCGATCAGCGATATAAAGCGACGAGAAAGGTTGCGGACGCTACGCGCGTATATAATGCACGAGATCGGACACTTGTCGGGGGCCGCTGATTCACGACTTTCATTTCGTAATACATGTCGTTGAGCGCAAGCCGGGCTTTTTGCATCAAATACATGTTATATCGAACGAAAGCCGTAATCTGCAGTGCTCCTTTTTTCCGCGCCCCACAGCATTGCGATACCACTTATGGCCTATTATTATGAATATAATACGTAGTAGTAGAGTGAATGTAAAAATCGTCTACATCGTCGCCGCTCGGCCTATCGGGCCGCGACGACGATGATGATGAGTCAATGCGCGCAATGATATAAAGAATTGCGAGATAAGCGTGGCGACGCTCGGCAGCTATAGCTGCGTATACGAAATGTAATATTTATAAGTTTGCGCGCGTTATTATATCCATTCTATATCGTCGTCGCTCATCGAAAATCAAGCCGCACGCGTATAGAGCCGATTATAATACGTGCGAACTGACGATCATCGCTCGCGGTCTGCAACACGTATGGGGCTATAGTTGGCCGCGCCATATAGAGTCGACTGCAAGCGGTATAATACACGCGAGTATGAGAGAGCTTGACCTCGCAAATATTTGCGCGAATCGGAGTGAGAGCGAGAGTGAAACGACGAGAGCAGCGAGAGTACTTATAAATATACGCACTTATTCGTAAATGCCACAGCCGGCTATCGACTCTCTCTCAGGGCAGCAGCAGCATCAGCAGCGGTCCGAACTCCAAAGTATAGTAGACGCGAAAATATCCCGCGGCCGGCCACATAAACTACTGGACTCTATATATAAAATCGGCGCTGAATCTCGTGCCTCTATACGAGACAGATGTGTGCTATCATCGACGTTACACACGTTTATATCGAGGCATAAATGCGCCGAAACTATTTTCGATCGTACCCGCTTTACGCCGAGGTTTTTTTTTTCACGCGGCTCTTTATCGCTTGACCCCCTTGGCCGCGCGTATAGTGTCATCGGCTTTTGAAAGCGATCGATTCGCTAAGCGTATATAGCGTTACCGATATTTAAGAGACAGAGTCTGTGTGCACACGTGTGTCGCTTATAGTCACGGCCCGAATTTGTATAATCGACGAGCGCGCGATTCACGCGCGCATTATTATGACTGCGTGCGGCAGGTGTGAGTAATGCCGTGCGACGCGCCATGAATTATCGATTGGAAAACGAGAAAATCAACGAGGCGATTACTTTTTCATTTATAGTGTGTCAGTGTCGCGGGGAGAGAATTAAATACATCTTGCTTGCTGCGGTTCATGGAAAGCCAATACGTATCGATGCACATGTAACTCGATCTGTTGGAAGATGAGAAAAACTATACAAGTGGCAACGACGTGTTGTATACTGCTACGCGAGAAAAATTAATTTCCATTTACGCTCGCATTGACTACCGTGCGCGTGAGATCGAACGATAGTTTTTGAATAAATGCGAATTCATTAACTTGTAGGTATATCATACGATTATCTGATCGCCGCAATATGTTTAGCAGGTAAAAAGCTAACTCATGCGATAACTTACGACGCTGCAAAATACTGTTTCGAGCTATGGTCGGTATTGCAGATACTTTTGCAACTGTATCGCCCATATGGTATAATTTTAATGTTTTTTATTATTCAATTTTGCTCGTTATCGTACAATGTAATTCAAATTTTTAGCTTTTGGAAATCATTATTTTCAATAGTAATCCAAGATTGCAAGTAGAAACGTATTTCTTTGCAAGCGATACTGTACTTCAGTTAAAACTTTGTAAAAAAGATGGCGTTTAAATTGAATGGCAATTTGCGACAAATTCTACATCATATTTTCAATTTCTTCCATTGTTTTATTTTTTATTGAAATTAATCTATGGTATTCGTAGCCCCGATACAGTTCAACTCTCGAAATCAAAGCGCATTGAAATTACATTTTGCTAATCGAAAAATGATTTGAATAATGAAATATTCATGTACTAATTGACCACGATACAAAAGAGAAAGAGAGAGAGATAGTAACAGAGAGAGAAAAGGCAATTAATCAATTTCGTAATTTTGTTTTTCCTTGAAGCAATATGCGCCTAATGACATTTCATGCCACAGTAATGTACAATTATATTTCCTTTCTTTTTCATAATTATTTAAAATAATTGTAGCAACTAGTCCAGTAAAGCACAACCGTACCCAATAAGCTTGTGGGTATATATCGAGTCGCGTCCTATTTAGGCTAATTCGAGTCGTGTGTCGTCACAAAATATTCGGCCACGATCCTCGGTAATTGGTTACTTGGGTTACACGCTAATAATACATACATGTTTTATAATCGAGAGAAAAAGCTACAACGGGGGGGACTTTTCTACTTAATATGATCTATACACAGCTGGCTTACAATGGAATGGCAATGAGGGGGCACTGCATCTTGCCCTGCGCTGGCGAGCTGAGTGCGGCTTTCTGGGGAACCCTTGGGTCGTCCTCGCTGCAGACGAGGTCGAGGTCGTGGTCGTTGACGGCCACCATTGGTTTGCCGCGATGCGTTGTGACGGTCTGGGGAAGATCATTGCCGGCTTTGACGCTGCTGACGAACTGCTTGTACTGGGCGTTGACGCACTCCTTGACGACCTCGACTATGTGGCTCGTGGCTGTGCCCATGGACTCGAAATTCATCATGTTGACGCAGTGGGTCAGCGATTGGGGCAGCGTGTACAGCATGTCGGCCGTGGCGGTAGCCTTGGACACCATGCCGAACGAGTGCTGCACGAGGTCCTGTACTTTTTGCACGTCCTTCAAAACAAAAAATGATCCACGTAATTACATTTCGCATACATACCCGTACGCATCGATCACGATGAGATGATTTTCTGCGTGCGGGGTCTTTTGTTTCGTTATTCGTATATAGCAACTTACACCACTGCCCAAGGAGGCCAAGTCTTCGGCGATCTCTCTGACGTTGTCCGTAATGTGACAGAACAGCAAGGATCCCTCTAAGAGTTTCTGATTGAAGCAGCCCGTGGACGAGTCAAGAATGTCCTTCAAGACGAGCTGCAGCTGGTAGCTCACGCTTCTCTGGCAGCTTCTGGCATCGATGCCGGTGCCCTCGACCGCCTTCATGATTTGCTCGATCTCGTCATCGGCCTGATGAAGCACGAATGGTGGAAGGTAAAATAACGATTCAAAATATATAATATGCAACGAATCGCGCGTGAAAAATAATTATATACGAAATGAAGTCTACTCACTTTCTTGACCACAGCTTGCAAGGTGTTGTTCAATTGCTGCTTCATGTTCATGGCTCCCACCTTGAGGACCTGGACGGCCTCGAAGGCCTTCTCGGGAATGGTGCCCACCTGCTCCTTCAGGGTCTTAATGAGAGTGTCTTGCATCTCGAGGAATTTGCCCTCGGCGGCGTTCTTCACGTCGTTGTACATGCTCATGATTTTGTCCTTGTTGAGGGCGTCGCGGGTCTGCTGATAGGTGCCCTCGATGTCGCTGACCATCGACTCGAAGTTTTTGGTCAGGCTCTTGCCGAGATCGGTCAGGTCCTTGGGATTGATGCTCGACTGCAGAGCCTCGAACTGCTGCTGGCCGAAGGCTTCGATCTTTTTGCCCTCCGCCTCGATGCGTTTGGCCAGATTGTCGAGGTTCGCTTGGCTGACGAGGTTGTCTACCTCCTTGGCGGCGTTGGCGAACACTTCGCGGGTATTCTGACCGAACTGATTGACCGAGTTCTCGACCTGCTTGGCTGCGTCTTTCACAGCGTCGGCTTGGGATACCACCCAGTTGGCCGAATTGCTGTAAGTGTCCTGAGCCTGTTTGTTGATGGAATTGAAGGATTCCTCAGCCTGTTTACCGATGGAATTGATGGATTCTTCGGCTTTTTTGGCTTCATTTTTGGCGTATTCAGCAGCGTCCTGAGCTTGTTTACCGACGATATTCACCGTTTCCTCGGTTTTTTTCACCGTATCCTGTACTCCGGCTTGGACCACGTGCACTTGCTTGTTGAACCAGCTGGTGGCGTCGCCCCATAAGCCTGCGTTAGCGACCTAAACAGAGCAAGAATTATTAGAATCGTTTGGTAAACTTTGAAAATTACGAATAGGAAAAATGTTGAAAAATTAATCTACTAACGAGAGCTGTCGAAACGACTAAGAACAACACACTGTAAACCCTCATGATTTTCGCGACGTTATTGTTCGGATCGATTTAGACGGTTACTCGACGATCGATCGACTGATGCCTATCTTCCGTCAAACCTTTACTTTTTATACTCTTTTTTTTTTAATATTCTTATTTGTATTTGATATAAACATAATTAATTAAATGTATTAAGATTAATTGGCGCATTATCGATCGATTTCGCACGGGTGCTTGAATTCGGGCGTTGACAATGGCATAATAGAAGCGTACCCCTGTGAAAAAGCAAACATCGTCATTGATAGCCATTCAAGCTCGAGCTAATTCATTTTCGATCGGCTCATATTGTATGATTTCGTGTGTACTACTTAGGCCAAAAATATATGGGTGAACGCGCGCATCAGTGTGTCACAGACTGTTTCGCGCCTAATCTTTATGTAAAAACTCAACACACGCGTGGTCCGAAATTTTTCGTCACGTGCTCGTGCGAATTAGAGAACTCGGTACGATTCATAAAGCGGGTCATAAGCGCGCGTTCGTATATGGCGGCAAGCAAAACACCTGTGCGTCGCCCAAATAAGCTGAGCGCGAATATATTATTAAGTCAAACTTCTTCGGTGCGCGCGATAATCCGCCGTCGCCGCCGCGCATCCATCATATTTTACGGGCCAACGCCTCGCGATTCCATGCGCCAATTGTCGCGCATTATAACATTAGCGCGTTCGAGCAACGTATTACGTTATACGTTGTACGAATCAATCGCGAGCAATGGCGAATCCGCCGATCTCTTGCACTAGTAATAGCGTAGCGCACGGGGCGAGAAAGTCGTATGTGTGTACGCGCAGCTGCCGTCATATATAGTGGTGCTATATATCTATATATACGTGTTATGCATTTTCTCGTATGCTCGCCGCTGAGCACTCGATGATAAACCTTTCATGTATCGGAGCATTATGCACTACTATATAGGCGGCGCGGTTCGGTTGGCGTGCATTATACACACACACGCACACATACTGTAGGTATATAATACACAGACTCGTGTATTGTTGCGTAAAATAATAACTGGTTCAAACGCATATACACACACAAACAGACAGCGGAGCAGTGCGTGGTAGTGGTATTATGTCCGTGTCTATGTGAAAAGCGTGTAAAAAAGCAATTTTCCGAAGAAGCCGAGTTATATTATCAAGAGTACATCTCTCTCGAATGTACGTTTGATAAAAGTTGCGCACTCCAACGGTGCACTGCAGTGGGCTCTGTAGTATGATGAGGAGTACATGCAATTCGTTATTCGGAATCTAGATTATTCTTTTTTAACTTTTGCCTCGGTGGAAGCTTCGCTATCGATACAGTCGCGGTCGCTTGTTGTACTCTTCGATCTTTCTTTGCATCTCGACTATGCGCTCTCGAGAAGAATCTCAATGATTTTCCTGAATTTATTGATAGAACGTCGAATACGCGTCGTTTCTCACGATATCTTACAGTCTGCAGAAATCGCAACAACGAAAAAGAAAAAAATTCAAGCTCGGCGTAATCCATATCGCGAGGGAAATTTCTTAAGCCCTCTGCGCTCGCCGTTGCTTTATACATGTAGCGCGTACACATCGTAGCGTAAAAAATTTCGATGATCTTGTTATAATGAAATGGTTGTAAAAGGATTGCGCTGATGCAGAGATCAACCGACTAATCTGACGTATTATTTATGTATTATACCGACGCGTCACTCGAGTACTCTGCATGTCTTGTACATAATATGACACAGTGCATCGCAGGATAACATTTTAAAATCTAGGCGTCGACTTCACGCGGGGCACTCCACTGTATACTATACGCACGAATTACGAAATCAATTTGACAATTTTGCTCGAGCTCGAGCTCGAGCCGAGGTGGTGCGTGTCACAAGCCGTTTTAATTAAAATCTTATGGGCTTATAAAGTGCGCCATCACATATATAGCAAGCGCGCGCGGGATCTCTGTCCTTTCTAAAACTTAACGCTCGCTTATTATGCTTAGTAACTCATTTTATGTAGATCGCGTTACACTGTCTCGATGCGTGTATCGCATCGAGATCGTGACGCGTGTGTGTATATAATAGTGAAACGCCGTCGCGTCCGAGACAGAGCAGAGAGAGAACGCCCAATGAAATTTTTCCTTTGTGTATAAGTAATGAAATGCAAGCAAACTGTTTGTAGTAATAATAATAGCTTGTTATTGGCTTCGGATAAGTATCTCGATAAAATGTCGAGAGTTAAAATATATAATCGGTTAAAAAATAATAACTATGCGTATTATTCACCTTGCGAGTATAAGCTGTCCCGTAAAAATAAAATTAATGTCACATGTATATTGCAGTTTTATATTATATATTATACGGCACATTTTTGGTCTGGCATCGCTCGTACACACACAAAAACCTTCGAGCCTATGTAACGCGCGCGCAAGGTAATTTCTCGCGTATAAACATAGCAGGGAGAGAGTATTTTAATCCTGTTGCGTGGACTCCTTGGAGTCCTTGAGAGAAAAATCGCAAGTTGGTTTAACTCGGAGGGATAGGCAGTGCTGCTGCTGCTGTTGCTGGCCTTGCTCGAGATCTTTTATCGAGAAATGCTCGTACACAACCGCGTGTGTATTGATACAATATCATTCATTTTCGTGTAATTACAATGAATAAATATATAAATTCATTACGAGAATTGTCCGTTATTGCTCGCGATAAATCAAACATTTGAAAAAAATAACATTTTTCACGCGGCAATTATCGAACGCACCCTCCGCCTCTATGTATTACCGAAAACTCCTTTACATAACGTCGCGAACAGCGAAAATGATTTGAATAAACTGCCTCGATCCTGCCCAGCGATTACGCGTGTGTTTCTTTTATGTAAGGTTCGTTAATGCGTTCCCGATCGACTTTTTGTTCCGCGAATTCGGTTTTAGTAGTGTGCAAAAAAAAAAGAAAGAAAAGAAAAGCACACTCGTGCGTGTAAAAATCGCTAAAGCGCGCTCGATTGCGCGCATGCGACCCGCGCAAGAGTCCGGAATTTAATATAATGTCTATTAATTGACGCCATATCGGAAAAATGACTCGCGCGGCTAGCATGCAAAATATGTAGGTACTATGTGCAGTCCGAGTCTGGGAATTATACACCGCGCGCGGGTCTCTATTTTGCCATAATGCATTATCCATTCTGCTCGTGTCCATAAAATTAAAATAAAGTTCGGAAAATTTGTAGCAAACACGGCATAGCACGGCGCGCGGTGCACGCGAAAAGGTAATTTTTGGAATGCAGCCTTGCCAATAGAGGCTAAATTCTTGGGCGGCGTATATGGCCTTTTTCATTATGTGGAATTTGGTCGAGTTATTTTTTAATGCACTCGTTTTACAAAGAGACCAGTGACTAATTTAGCGCAGCCAGTGCGTTTCGCATCCAAATTTAATTTTTCATATCCTTTCCTGGGTTCGCTGAGTGGCGTGGCATGCGCGCACCATTGCGCAGCCTCGTAATATAACTAATACGCGTGTAAGCATTCTTATCGCGAAAAACTAGTTTTTACATGATTAACACCGGGGGAAACGATCATTTGTATATACAGCTGCGCTCGCGAGCTCTGATATATAGTACATATATAATAGAGAACGTAAAAGGTCAAAAACCGACCTCGACTCTCAAGAAAACTAGTCTTATTACGTACGCCACGGCGTATAATCCAGCAGCGTGCGTATAATATACATCTATACGCCGCGTGTCTGCACGATAGTCCACACGACGAAAGTTTGCGTCATACTCTCTCGCCTAGTCTCTCTGCCTTGTGCTGCAGCCCGCGCGAGATAAATGCATAACGATCTCGACGTACGTACGCGCGTGTGTGGGTCTCGCCCACTCGCGCAGCGGAAAATTCAAATCTTTCGGTCGTTTCGCGAGGCCACGAGTAATAATAATAAAAGGACACAAAAAAAAGTCAAACACGGAAAATCGGCTGCTTATGTATTGATATATATATATAGATCGGCGCAGACATTGCATTCCATACGGATCAGGAAATAGCCCCGCAGAACTATACGCGCGCGCGCGCAACGTATAACGACAATTAACGCTCGGAGCGCCGAGAGGCAAAGTTTTCCTTTTTTTTTTCTTCCTATGCTCTCCATCTCTTTCTGAGGCGGCAGCACCCGCTAAACAGAGATAGCGATCTGCGCCGCTCGAGTATAGGTGCACCTATATCCAATTTGCAGATCGTAAAAATCTATTTTCTACACCTGTGCCGTGTAATCGAGGCGTGTGCGCGGCAGCGTCTGCAGCACGCCGCGGAGAGCTATGCTACACATGAAATAATGGCCTGCTATACACGCATGTGTAGACGTCTTACGCCGCTATACACCAGTACATACATAGCGATCGCTACGAGCTCGTGTCTTGCACCCATCATAGCACTCGCGAGCGCAGAGCTCCATAGCACATGTAATTTCCAGGTAGCGATCGGTGCACAGCACTCGGCAACTGCACAATAGAAGTACCTGCTACACACAAATATTCCACGAGCCAGGCTAGAGCACACAGCTCGGCAGAAATCGGCGCCAGAGCCGCGCGCCGAGGGAGGAGAACGGCTGCGGCGGCGGCTGGCGCGTGGCCTCTATAGTAGCAGCAGCAACAGCAACAGCAACATGGGCCGGCGGCGCAAGCAAGGCCCAATGGGTGGGCCCCGTTTTCCTCGCTCGGCGCGCGCTATATAGCAACCGCGCCGCTCCCGATGGGGACCTATATAAGTCGTACTGCGAGCGGCGCGAGGCGATCTTTATATATTCGGAGTGTGCACAATCGCCACCGGCTCTACCACTGCTACTCCAAGTGTACTATACGCCATAAGAATCGAACAATTCCATAGCGTTTATATATTGTTATATACAGAAGTGTATTATTATCATAAACAAGAGAAACCTTCGACGCGGACGACGACCAGCAGAACCGGGAAAATGCGTTTATTAGTGAGTTCACGCTTTTACCCATTAAATTTTGGCGATCGAGGTACGCGATCGGCAACGTCGTGCGCGCGTTTATGACTAAGGGTGTTGTTGTTGTTTGGTTGGTTGTTTTTGTTGTTCCGGGCACCGCATAAATGTACATTACAATAATCGCGCGATACCATCCGAAGAAAAGAAACATAAACCCGTACATATAGATCTGCAGCGCATAATGCAACCCAAGCGGTGAAATCGTTTTTCGTGAGATGCGCCTTTGTTTCGCGCGGTGAACCTTTTAACGGAGCACATATACACACACACACATATATTGTATATAGACTGTGTGTACACGATACCACTGCCTTATTAGACAAGAGCAGCTGCAGAGAATATATATAAAGTTTCTTGGAACGAAAGTTCGAATCGTCTACATTATTACACAAAAGGATTCGACGCAGTCATAGTTGCAGTAGTTACAGTAGCAGATCTAGCAGCAGAGGCAGATCGGTAACAGGGACAACGGTTGCAAGGCATCGACGCAGCGGTGCAGCTCCTTCATCGACAGAATTTTTCATCCTTGTGATCTATCGTTGTTGATTGTACTCTCTTGGCCGCGCGAGTGTGAAAGTGTCGCGGATCAATCGTGTAAACCGCTGTTTTTTTTTTGTCTCGCCGCGAAGTGCGCGTCCATCGAAGCATCGAGATGTCTCCTCCTCCGATTCGCACCCGCTCAAAGACGACAGCGACTCGGGAAATCGGCGGCACTTCCGTTGCGATGATAATGGTTCGATCGCGCTTGTGGGCGCATGCAATATTTAATAATTGACGCGATCGTGACTGTAATTTGTCTCTCACTCGACCCGCACCTGTTACATTGGATATATAACGCGCGTCGAGAATAATCATATTTTTTTCTTGTATAGTTTCGTCATTATAATTCGCCGCGCAGCTTTCTTTTCGCGCGAAATAATATAATGAACGACTGCCGATTTCTGCAGTCGATTCCAGTCACCGCGAGTGTCACCGAATGTTGAATCGATCCACCACCACCACCACTAATTGTTGGCGAGCCGCGTGTGTACACGTAAACATGTACAGGGAAAAATTTTGAGTACACCAATGCGCCAAGACTAATAGTTGCAAGTCTAGAAAAATCTAATTGAAATACCTATTACTCGTTTCGCGCGGTCGTGCAAAAAATTTACGTCTCAAGTGCACGTACGCCCGGCAAAGAAAACGAAAGAAAAACAACGAGTCAACGAAAGCCAACGCCTCAGTTATTTTTCCTTTTCGTTCGAGTTATGCGGTAATAATTTTTACGAATACCTTTTAAGGCCGCACGGCAACGGTACGTGTTAGCAAGTGGAAATACCTACGCGCGACCGAGCGCCCCGGTACATTATATCTTAGCCCACAATCGCTCGCACAGTGGCTAGTGTGTCTCCATCGAGTATTATAAATGTCGATACACAAATACACTTGCATATATGTAAAGATACGGGACTCTGCACGCATGCATAGCCAGCTATAGACACGCGCAATCCACAAGCCGCAAATCGCGCAATACATAGATAGTCGTCGCACACGATTGAATGAATGTAACATAGCTCACGCACGCAGCTATTAGCAATTCTCGTAATAGCTCTTGTTTCGCTCGATCGAATTTCAGCGATCGAAAAAATCGGGCAGCTATAAGTCCTTCGCGGTCGCGGGGGGACGATGACGACGACGATGATACGCGTCGATTGCGAAATCGCGTAGTCACACCGGCGCGCAGTAGTATCGTAATATTATGTATACAACAACGATGGTTCATTTTTTGCTCAGGCATTCATTCTTTTTTGTCATCGATTACAGGCGATAACGACGTGCCTCTGCTTCGGAGCGGCTCTCGGCCAGTTCCATCATCCTTCGACGACTCCCGTGCCCATTCTCAAGCAGATAAATAGGTAAGCATATATATTCGGTGCGCTTATAATATACGCCGCGATTCGGCTCAATTATAAGCAGCAGCGCGAGTCCCATTGTGCTCGTTGCGCATAACGTGTATAATGCATCTGCACGCGTAGCAGCAGCAGCGGTATATACGCCTCCTCAGCTTTCGGGATATATTATATGCATAATGGCTATTACGTGAGTGAGTGCGGTCAGAATGTTTAACTCTCTCTAATGCTCCGCGCGTCGATATGTATATCTATATAAATATACAGCTCTTCTCGGTTTGCTCTTATTTTGTTTTTGTTTTGCGCGCCGGCCGATCGTAAAAAATGTTTGCCAATGCGTATAATTGCTTTCACGCTCGGTACAAGCTGATAAATGGATCTATAATACCTTTTGTTCCTTCTTGCTTGCTTGCCTTGTTGTTTCTCCTATTATGCATCGTGCCGCGCGGTTCGTGGGCGCGCGCGCGAGCGAGCGAGCATTACACGGGGAAACCAAAGTGATAACGATTATCCAAAGCTTTTTTCTCTTTCTTTTTTTTTTTTTTTCGTTACCCGATCAGCAGCCCCCTCGAGGCGCGCGCTCAGTGGCCGCGGTACCCGTCTTTTTTTTCGTTTATTTCTTCATCGTTTCATCGATTACGCGGTCGCGCCATTAAGCTACCTCTTTCTTCTCTTTTTTTTTATCAATTTTTTTTCTTTGTCGTGTTTTACCTTTAGCGACAAATTATCGTTGCGCACGCCGCACTGCAGTAGCTTGGCCCGTGTGTGCGATCGCGAGTTTAAACTCGTTATCGAGCCTTTCATCTTTTTTCCTATATGCATAAACGTATTATATATTGTATAAAGTTGTGGCTGCGGAACATGCCATCGCTCTAGGACACAATTTCAAGTACCTACCTGTACATAGATGTATTTACACATAACGAGTAACGTTGCGCGCGCGCGCGCGCGGGGCAGGCGTTACATCAGGGCGGCCCGGGCTATATGTAATTGTGATTTACAGCGTCCAAGTTCCGGCTTATTTAAGCAACGAGCTGTGCTCCGTAGTGCAAGTAGCTTTTCGGTCTGTATATATACAAGTACGCACGCATGCTGTGTACGTCGCGTAAGGGGATAGAGTAATAATAACAGAGCTCGCGCGCGAGATCGGCGAATAATCGTTTGCGCTATCTCTCTATATAAACCTCTTGCGCACACGCCTTACAGTAGCAGTAGTAGATAGTTAAACAGGCAAATGACAAAGACTTTTTTTTTCCCTGTCCCTGGCCGAAACAAGCGCGATACCACTGCAGCAGCAGACACGCGTAAGCTGCGTACACACATATACTTCCGCTATATTATAACAGCTATATTCTGTTTATACATACGCACGTAATAGCTGCCACTATACATATATGCGGGCCGCGCGAGAATGAGAACGGTATATATTGCAATTTTCGCGAAACGATATATATCTTTTCTAGCATGGCACACGGACTAGTACACCGAAGTTGCACTCGAGTGACAAAAGTCGCGGCAGCTACGATATCTCTCTGCAGCTCTATAAATGTGCTGTTATATATACTCGAGCAATATTTACGGACTATTGAATTCTCTCGCGTGGCGATCCGAGTCTCTGCAGAGAGAGAGAGAGAAAGAGACGCATTGAAAGTCAATGCTGTTGCTGATCAACTGCTCCCATGGAGCTCTGATACATTACATGCGTGCGGATAATCGAGGCTGCAATTCTTATCGTAATAAATGTCTTTCGATCGTTGCTGTTCTCGTTACTTTTACTACTTATGCCTGCGTGCATTATTATATATATACCTTCTCGGAACAATCGTCTTTTCCAAGTGTGACCGGTTACAGAGACAGACGTGCCACGGCGAATCACACGAACTCGAAAGTTCTCTGCCGCTCCAACAACAACGTTAAATCGTGATATTGGCCCTTTTGTACTTATACTTATACTCTTATCCTCAGATGTCAATATTTATTTTCAACCCGGCTCTCTCGTTGTTTCCCCTTTTTATTTCAACTTCGTCCAAGGGACTCGCGATTCAGTCGAGGTTAAGCCGCGGCTATAAAGAATGTCTACTATACGTGTGTGCTGGACGAGATATTACCGTATCCGATCGCAGCAGAGACACACATAGTTTTCGGGCAAAGTTTCCCCCTGTGTGTCGGTTTTTTCTTTTTTCTCATTCTCTCGTACCGTATACGTGTTGCACAACTATCATGCACACAGCTCGAGCGACGATGTATATCTCAAGTTTCACGTCCTGCATATAAGTTTGATCGCGGCGCTGCACGTATTATACCGCGGGCAAAGATCACGACGAAAGACTTTGCGGTATTATAGAAGTAACGCAGATGTATAACGAGAGGTTCGTTATCTGTTACACGCGAGCCGCATTAATTATAATTTTCGTAAACGAGCTTATACAGTTGACGCAGTCATTATTTCTCATTATTACCTTAATATTAAATGACGTTATGACTTATATTAATATATAGGCACAACGAGGACGGCAGCTACAGCTACGGCTTCGAGGCGGCCGACGGCAGCTACAAGATCGAGTCCAAGTACCCGAGCGGCGAGGTCTACGGCAAGTACGGCTTCATCGACGACACGGGCAGTCTGCGCGAGATCGAGTACGGCGCGACCAAGCAGGGCTTCCAGCCGCAGGGCACGGGCATCAACGTGCCACCACCGCCCGTGGTGGCGGACAACCACCTCGACAAGGACGACCCCGAGGACGACGGCCAGTACCGCGAGGACCCCAACGTCTATCACACCGATCCGCGCTTCACCAACGGCGAGCGTTACGACCCCGTGCCAAATCACAAGTACCCGACCATACAGAATCACCAGCTGCACCGACACCAGCCCGGCCCGTCCCCGGCTCCCCACGTCTACGGCCCGATTCCAAGGTATACCGTCATACGAGATTCACATTATTGAGGTCGTGCAGCTTCGGGGCACTATACTGCAGCCGCCCCCCTTATGTAGTTTGCGATATCCTTGCGCTGCATCGGTGACGGCGGAGCTTCTTCTCCGACTTTTAACGCCGTCTAGACGAGTGACATAATGCCAAAGTTACGTTGTCGAGTCGTACATTTCTATTAACGACCGAGAATGACGAAATAGTTTCGCGAGCAGAGTCTAACTGTGCGAGTTGAAAAAATAAAAATAAATGAATAGCTGCTAATTTGCCCATAGTATTTTTAAAATAATTTCAAATGAGTCATTTAATTTCATTCGTAATTTGACTGTGTTTCCAAATAGCAACGGGTTACAAGCGTTATTATATGACGCGCGAGCCAAAAGTGCGAAAAGTTTTTCAATGATTTTCGTCGAGTCTATAACACCAGACTGTCGGTAAACTATAAAAGTTAATTTGAATGATTAGAAAATACGCGCTGCCTTCGCTTCTCTTTACGTCTAACAGGGGAATGTACATAGATTTCGTTTTGGACAGTGTAAATTACTCGAAAAAAACAAAGTTAATCAGCGTATAATATACACACACATAGCACACACATATCTGGGAAGTTCGATTGAAAAAGTGTAGCGCGCTAAATGGAAATTTAACTGTACTTTCGCGGCCTGGGGATTACATGACGTTAATGATTAGACATAAAAGGCTTCGGAACTTCCTGTTGTAAGTTGCGTTTCCAATATATACCAGCGAGTCGCCGTTGATAAAAATACAAAACGTATAATGTACACACATGCACTGCACACACAGCAGAGCTGTAATCTGTAACAACGTTGTCTGTTGCCGGTGTATATAAGCTGCTAGTGGAAAATCGAGTGATATCTAATAGCATTACGATATAGATTCCTTACGTAATAAAGAGGCAAATTATGTCGATTAAAAATGTACTGGATTGAGGCAAAAGTTGCGTAATATAATTAAGCTCTCTTCATTGTTTCGCGGGGCGCCATATAACCTGTCTCTCTCTCGTTTCTCTCTCTGGTCCTGCGGAGAGAAAATATCGATGAAAAAAAAATCGTATACATCGCACGTATAAGGAGGGATCTTATCCCCCGTTCGCGCCTGCATTTAACGTGCGAACGTCTATAATACCGAGGCACCGCGCACTCTCGATTCTCGCTTTTTCTCGCACGGAATACACACACACAGTCACTTATAAATGCGACTCAGTACAGTCAAAGGCGAAAATAAATCATAAATAATGCAAAGCCAAGCCATTACTCTCTTTCTTGCGCGCATATAAGTGTGCAGTCGATGGTGGCGGCGGCGGCGGTGGTGGTGGTGCGCGCTCATAGCAGTGAAATCTGCCGCAAACTTTGGCAAGCGTATGCAGTATTTATGCCATATACAAACGAGAGAGGTAGCTATATATACGAGCGAGTACGTGTTATATGCACGAATGTCAAATGCGGCGGCTTGGCGCTTACACCTCCGCATCTCGCGCGAGCGCGCGGGAATTCACGATTGAGCGCGAGAAATCGCATGCATATACAGGTACTTCAGACTTGACTACCATAGGACGGGGTTCACGTGTGTCGTGCCCCGCGCGCAACTATACGACTAGTCGCATCGTATATTATACGAGACAGAGGTGAATTTGTATTTCGTTAAAGACGTTCCCTTTGGCCTCGCGCTTTGTATACCTATAGCAGCACCACATATTCATGCAGCAGCGCACGTTTCAACATGATATAAGTAGCAGCAGATGCCGAAACGTCTGCAATAGTATACACGTCATTCTCGATGACGAGAAAATATTCAATAATATACACATGCACATTTTTATTCATGCTCTCACTTTTCCGCAGCAAAATCGCCCACGCTTACCGCCAGCCGATTCCAGTAGCACCGGTTCCAGCCCCGGCGCCGGCGCCCCATCACTACTCGCAGCCCGAGTACCAGCCCCAGTACAAGACTCACTATCAGCATCAGTATCCGTCGCCAGCGACCTACTATCAGCCCCAGTATGCTCCGGTGCCCCACAGCTACAATCATCATCCGTCCAGTCTCGGCTCTTACAGACAGTACAAACGATAAGCTCTGAAGTGATCGCGACGACGACGCCGATTCATTATTTTTTACTTTTTTATTATTGCTGTCTTTTTTCTTGTTATAAGTTTTTGCATTTAACCGATGCGAAGTATCCATTACTCGTTGTAAATAGACCTCTTATTTTTCTTCTCACTTATTTAAACGATCGCACATAAGTCATTTATATACAAGCGTTTTAGTTCCCTAGTGCGTTTAGCAATGAAATAAATTGTAACGAGATCATGCGTGACGAGCGATGAATTTTGCTCGCGACTCTGTCATTCGTTTGTAATACGATCGTGTATTTATCGCAAAAACAATTCGATGAACTGTATTCTTCAATATATGTCCAATATATTGTCATAGAAAACCAATGTAAAGGTATAATGGAAATTATAATTTTTACATAAAGTCTTTTAACATTGTAATTTGAAAATTTGACGTATTCATTGTGGTATTGATAAGTTGATACATTTATCATAACTCGTTTTACTTCCTAGTCTCGAAATACCTGTTAACTTTTAGATGTTATATTTTATACATTTTTCTGCCAAGTCGCCAATTATTGTATACATTCGTAAAGCGGAGGAAAGCTGTGTAAAACTGGATTATGGCAGTACAGATCGGTGCGGCAATCGTCATCGAGATAACTCGCGTTGTAAAGCTCCTAAATACGACACTCGTCGTAGTTCACAGACGCGCATATTATACGGTACAGAGAAGTGTGCACGAGGCAGGCACCGTGGCAGCAGGGAGCGCATCTTCTAATCGTTCTGAACGATTCACCTCTATAAGCCGTTCGGTATATGTATAATGTACAAACCTACCTATATAGCGCAGCAAGTCGTTAGGGACGAGAAGCTACTCTTAGCTCGGAGCTCTCCGCAATACGTGCAAAGTTCACCTGTGGCTTAATACAGCGAGAAATCTCTCTTTTCGAGGCAAACACACGATGCCACTGCTGCACTTCGTAAGCTATATACGTTTACGTGCAAATGTTATAAGTTTGTTTGCTGGCCCATAAGTCAGAATGTCTCGAGAGAAGGAGAGAGAGAGACGATCACGAAATGAGATCCCAATAAGAGTGAACTCTTGACTGCACACTTGCAGTGCTGCTCTTTTTTTCCACGTCTATTATGTAGTAATGGAAAGCTCTTTATACCTACATAGCAAATGTAACCCGCATGGAAAACGTGCCAGCTCCAAAGACGACCGTGATGATTACGTACACTTTACATGTTTATAAACGAGGCGAGGAAAATTCAGAAGATGAGCGCGAATTCTGCACACAACTCGTGGTCTATCGTGATGCATAAGCTATATATTTATTCGTCTGGTCGACGTCGAGTATTTGTCAAATTCGCGTTGGAAATTTTCAGTTTAACAATTGATTTTCATTTATACAATTGTATAAGCGGGTGTTAAACTTATACCCGCGGGCGTTCGTTAATTCTCGAAAAAGCAGTGCAAACGATTGCAAATGGAAATTATTTTCTAAATCGCAGAGCGGCATATTTTCACACATTCACAAGCTGCTGTTGCAGTTAAATGCAGACAAAAGTGCACGAGAAAAGGCGGCTTTTATCGACTGTCGACACACATCTCGAGCTGCGATCGGATAAACGCGTACCTACCTACGTATAACGTATGTATACAGTGCCTTTTGGGTAAGAAACAAACGAATCGCAGCAGCAGCACCTATATATAGCTAAGAGAAAACGACCTTGCCGAGAACGCGGGGCTGCACTTTATGTTGTACATAGCAGCTTTGGAGCTGCCTTCGCGCAAGACATCCTGCTTCGTTGCACTTACACACGTTATATGTATATATTAGATATTATAAGCTCGCAACAAAGAGGTTCGCTGTATACGAACTAATGTATACAAATACCAACACTGAATAATAATCGCACCAAGCGCGTGTGCATTTCTGTCTGTCTGTCTCTCTTGCTGCTGCGCGCTTGACCGCTCCCTGGAATTTGAGTTTTGCACCCGTTGCCCACGTGAAAAGCCACGTGGAAAGTTGAGCATTTTAATGCTTGACGTACACGTACAAGACACGCGTATATTCCCCGCTCGCGAAGAAAGAGTTGCGCACTTGCGACTTTTTTTTTTATTCGTATTTCAAGCGCGCACTATATGATCGATAGGTTGAGCAACTCGAGGATTATGCATGCCCGTGCGCGCGGCGTGGCGCGGCGTAATGTCTCGCGACCGCGGCGATATCGATGTGTGTACCTCATGCGCGAATAGTAGTACGTACACGGCGCGCGGCGCTTTGGATGAAAAAAATTACAGGTTGACGTAGGTATATGGATGAAAATATAGCGTACGTCCAGGAAGTATGACACATCGATGGAATCGTACCCGTACACGAAATACGGGGAGTTATTTCGCTCGTGGCTCTGTTTTCTTTTCTCTCTTTCTTTTTTTTTAATACGGCAACAATGATCCTATATTCTTTTGTTTTCTCACGATGATGAAACGATTAAACGATTTTATTCTTTGCGTATGTAAACACACATTAGGCGTATTCAATAACAATATGAATAAAGAGCCAAGACTAGACTACTCCGTACGAAATGAAAAAAAAACCAGGTAGAAAAAAAACTTGCGAAATAGATCAATTGTATTACGACATCGGCGCGCCGAATGAAATCACCGAATATCGAAGGCAAAAGTTCCTCCCATACATAAACTCATACTTTCCTTGGCTGTTACCCTGCGGCGCGCATGAAACTCGAATAAGAGCGCGTATTAATGCAAAAATAATGTCTGCATAATGCACACGTGTGTAATAAGTATTACCGAGTATCGAGCCGCGAGCCTTCGATATTATTAAGTGTGTGTACGGGCACGAGAGAAATTTGAAAAGGAGCCGCTGCCACGGCACGCCACCGATTGACGATTTTTCACCGATCCTAGAGGCGCGTATACACTTTCGCACGAATCCTCCAGATCGCTCGTTTTAATCAGCCTTCATACGTGTAATGAAGCGATTTACTTCTAATTGCTAATGAATGCGAGCTTAAATGAACCGATGTTGCTTTATCGGCCTAACTGATTTTCATGAATTTCGCGCAACCCGAATTATATCTCCGTATGCGCACGCAGTATTGCTCCTACCTGCACTGTGCCCATGAGAAATTATAAGAGTGTGTATGCTTAAATTGAACATTAGTCTAATAAATATCGGTTGTGTGGTGTACGGCCTACTTAAACAGTTGATTTTAAGCACAGATTATAATGATTTATTCGAGTGGATATTGAACGTAGAAAGTGGAAAAAGCTCTTCCCAAAATAGAAAAATGTGTGTTAAAGTGATCGTTTGATTTTTTTTTCGAACACAGGATAATTCATCTACTTCGAGTACTTTTTGCATAATATAGTAATGTTTCATTTTATTTCCAGCGCAGTGTCGCTAACATAATAAGGGAATAATCTACTCCGGCTATTCTAATGCTGCAGATGGTTCTGAAACCAATAAGAATGAAAATCACGAATTACGTTACCACAGAATAGGCACACCAATCATTGACGATGTAACAGTTGATCGATAACTTGATCGACCTCTATGGAGATAGTGTAAGCAGTCTATATAAAGTGTTTTGGTAAAAATCAATGTCACAGTTTAATAATTTTTTTATTTGTATGATTTCAGAGGAGAAGTTACAGATTGTGGAAGGTGGTTAATAGTAACTATTCAGAAAGAAAGTCGAGGTAATCGAGTATTTTTTACCAAAATTGAGGGAAAATAAATAAATGGAAAATTACCCTTAATTGAAATAGTGGGGAAATGGGGTTCTGATTACGAATACATAGCTAATTCGGGTACTAAAGCTGTATTCAGAACTAATAATAATGTCCCAAACTCCAAATTGATTATGGTATATCTTGAAAATTTCAAAGATAACCAATGGAAATGGAAAGCTTTGTTACCAAAACATGCTCATAATGGCTTGGATTAGGCAACTATTGTCAATGACAACAAACTTTATTCAGTCAGTTATTTATTAAATTTTTATATTTGAAGCATTGAATAATTCTCATAATAATACTTTTATTACAGATTGTATTGAGTATTTTGGAACGTTACTTAACAAGTTATTTTTAGGTGTAAGAACAATATCTGAATTTTCCGGGTGACAATGTAGAAACTTGAAAAAAAAATTAATGGAGCTACGAAAGGCAATAAAGAGATTGAATTTTTCAACAGTTTATTTATTACGTCCGATTTGTACAATCTGTGGACGGAGAGTGGCCAATTTTGCCAGCCTGGCAACAGCAACGACTCGTTGTCTGGCAACGCATTGCACAGCAATTGTTTTTTGAAACCACTTCCAGACAGGCTATGCGCTGGCCTCTACAATTTCAGCCCTTTACAATTTAGGTTTACATCATTTTTCAAACATCGTTTCACGCTCAGCGCCTAGGCTGACTCGAAACCCTTCACAAATGCAACTGTTGTGTTACATTTTCTCTCTCATACAAAATCTTATGTTGAAAAACTAACAGCTGAAAGAAATTAATAAATTTAGTAAAACTTATGCTATTTTAATTAATTTTGAACATGGGTGACGCAACAATCCCGAAGCTGTTCGAACTTTCACTACTCGAATTTCACCGTCTTTCCCGGGCAACACGCGATTTATAACTCCTTTCTTCCAAAAATTTCTCCCGGTATTCTCGTCCACTATGAGCACAACATCGTTTAGTTCGGGAGTTTTCGTTTGCCACTTTTGTCGAGTTTGCAACGTTGGTAAGTATTCGTGCAACCATTGTGACCAGAATTCATCGGCATAAGCTGCGCAAGCTTCCATTGCTCTCTAACATTAATCGCGCTTTTTTTATATCTTGTTAATGCCAATTGTCCGGAAGATGAACCGAAAATAAAATGATTCGGCGCGAGACATTCACGATCATATGGATTTGACGACACATGAGTAAGCGAGCAAGAGTTGACGACATGCTTTACTTCATTTAACAGAGTTGACAATACCTTATCCGATGTAGAGGGACCCTTTAACACGACTGTCAGAGACACCTTAAGGGACCGGATCAATCTCTCCCGCGCACCTCCCATATGTGAAGCTGTGGGTAGATTGAACTTCCAATCTATTCTATTAGCGATCGCATAATCGTGAACCTTTTTCCCGTTAAAAACTTCTACGGCTTTTGCAAGTTCTTTCCTCATCAATTTAAAATTCGTGCCATTATCTGAGTACACAATTGCGGGCTTACCTCGTTGAATACAAAACCTTCGGAACACCATGATCGCGGAATCTGTTGATAAACTCGACACTAATTCCAAATGAATCGCTCTTATCAATAAACACGTGAAAAGCACCACCCATCTTTTTACTGTGCCACGACCAAAAACTGTATGAACCGGGCCAAAATAATCCAGAACGCAATGTGAGAACAGTCGACATTTGAAAGCTAAACGAGCTTTGGGCAACGCAGCCAATGCGCAGAGGAGACGAGTTTGCTCTGTGAGCCCGAAAAATTATGCAATTAAACACGAGCTTCCTTAAAAATCTGCGCAGTCCGATTATTCAATAGCGCTGTCGCAGCTCGTTCATTACCATCTCGTGACTGCCGTGATAACATTTTTTATGGTAAGAGAGAATGATCAACTGAGTAAATCTTTCACATGCGCCTAAAATTATCGGCATTCTAACTCGTGATTCTCTCTTTTATAATGAACGCTCTTAATTTCTAATTTTCGCATCTTATGTGGTACTTCTTCCTGATCTGTTTTACCGGTGGTAGTAAGAGCTACTTTAGCTTTCGGACTTTCATCTTCACGCACCCTTTTTCTATTACTATCAGTGAATCGTTTTAACACTCCAGCTTCGACATTCAGTTCGGCTTTTTTTAATACAAATTTTGAAATTTTTACTAATGCAGGAATATCTTTGCTCTGTTCCGCGCAATAACGGATATAATTATTGTACATGGATCGCGAAAATTTACCTATCACACTTTCAACAATATCATCGCGATATAAGTAGCCTCCATTATTGGACAGCTTAGCGAGGGAAGACACAGCATTATTAAGTTCCGTCGCGAATTTGACAATTTTGGAAAATTCTACATTTAAATCGGGTAAATATCGAATTTGTTGAATTAACTGATGAATTAATAGTTTTGAGTCTCCGAAGCGCAACTCAAGTACCTTCATAATTTCGCCGGACGAAACGATAAATAAGGTTTTCACTGAGTTCGCAGCTTCTCCCTGCAAAGATTCTCGAAGGCGCGTCAAAGTTTCTTCTTCAGAAAAGTTATTAAGATTAATAAAACAATTAAATGCTTGCTTAAAACGGTTCCATTCGAAAGGATCACCGTTAAATACCGGTAACGACTTCGCAAAAGCTAACCTACTAACAACAACGGAATTATTATCTATCGTAAGCGATAAAATATCAGCTCATCAACTATTCTACTCTAAGCAAGACAGTTTAGAGGAAAAATTTTTTACTCAAGATCATAAGGCAAAAGACTTTAATGAAAATTTTCTCCAAGAACAAAAAGTCTGCATAAGAACACCTATTTTTAATGGTTTACGATTAAAGGAACCGATTCTAATCAATGGTCAACGCTTGAAGTATACAAAAACTCGTGCTTTTGATAGCCTGTTCGAAGTTTTTGTTTTTTTAAATACAACGAACACGAATTTAAATAATTTATTGGCAGCTATTACATTAGATGATGGTAATAGATTTTTAAATCTAGTAAAAAAGTATTCTTTAGACGAATTATCAGAATTAGATGTATATACTGAGAGAGCTCATATTTTAGACCCATTCATTGAACAGAATGATCGTTATCCTGACTATGTCGACTGTACAACAAGCGTCTCTTTTATATTAGAAAAGATGATGGGCAACGATTTTTTTACAGAAAAGAGTTACGTGTAAAAACTTAACTTGCAATCGGATACGATTTCAACATTTTCATTATATAACCATTTTTGAAAATGACAGAAATATAAATTCAGAATATTTACTGAGCTCTGCAGGGAACCATGGAATATCTCAGTTTTTTAGTTCAGATAATTTGATAAATTGTAGAGTGTGTAAAAATAAGGCGCAAGCTCAACTGACCGCAATCAACGGTGTATTGATCGTTGACATAAAAAATATTTTTAAAACCACGAAAAAGGACATTAACAAGTTAAAAACCTGTATTATTTTTCAAGAAAATGAATTTGTGCTAAGAGGACTCATTTACTACAATTCTTCGATGCGTCACTACTATTCAATGTGTTATAGACATTCAAGTAAATACACATTCAAGGAAAGTGGGAAGTGAGAGATGATTTATCCCCCATGGACTACGTTGATGACTTAACTTCAAATAATGACGAAATTTGCTTAATGTTTTATGTTAAAACATGATTATTATAAAAAATAGCTTATATATGAAAAAAATTATTTTACTTGTCTCCTATTTATCTCTAAAATGATTCCTTTCCTCTTGTGATTTCCTAAATTTGGGGCACGCGCCACCTAGCGGTAACTTAGGTACCATGTGATATTTAACTCGAGCGAGTAAAAGAGGCATGACGATTTATTTATCGAATTAAACCATCTTAGAGCCAACTTATATGATAAATTTGCACAATTTAAAAGAAATCTTAAATTTAAAGTAAAACATCTGAATTATTTGAAAAATTTTGAAAAAAATTCGATTGATGCGACATTTCTTTCGAATTATGTGGCTTTTTTAAACACTTTTATGCGATAATTCGAATTATGTGATTTCCACTGAATATCTATTTTCAAGTCACTTGGTAATATGGTGAGTTCATTTTATAACGAAAACTTCATTTAATGTAAAACAATTTATACTTTTTTATTCAAAGATCAACACGGAGCTTGGGTTACTTTCACGTCAAGAGCACAACGCACGTTGGAATTTAATAAACATGTCACTTGAATACGTTGTGGCACGTAATCTAGCAAACTAAAATTTTCCGAGCAAAATAAAATTTTAAAAGTCAGTTCCATAAAATTCCGCGCATGCATTACAATGTCGCGAAAAGCAAGGGGAAAAAATAAGGCTACGCGATAATGGCGTTAAATAAAAGAGTCCGATAAAAATGTGAAAAATGCTCGTCGAGGCACCGTACCGATTTAAAACCAGAAGTACACGAGACCATTAGAATCTGCACGAAAATTAGCCAAGAGAATATTAAACAGAATTTCCGGATATTATATCGAAGGAAACTAGTTTTTAGGGACTGCGCGCAGAGAGTAGCCGCGTGCGCGCGTGAACCTGAATACATAAATGCGCTCGAGCGGGGAAAGGAACCGCACACTACACACACATGGCGTCGCGCTGGCCATTATAATCGAACGAAAATGTTTTCGCACATTTCACTTTCTCGCCAAGTGTTATTTTAAACGCGTCGATTAGCTAATGTTGTAAAAATGAAAAATTCGGAATTACACAAACGTGCGCGCAGTCGGATATATTATTATTTAACTGACTTCCATATTATATGTGTATGTGTGTACGGGGTGCGCAATATTTATTTGCGTAAACAGATTCATTTAAATCGCACGTGCTGCATTAAACGAGATAAATGATCGATCGAAGCCCGAACACCTTGGATCCGAGTACATAAGCTAACGTATCGAGAAAATTGCCCGATAAAAAAATGAATCTCGTTCGACACGAGTGTGTACACATACGCGTGCATGTATGTATCTCGTACGATTTATATTAAACAGATGTTTTTACGAAATTATCGAACGAAAATCGCGTTCGTAACCTTAATCTCGTCAAAAAAAGCGCGACTTGTTCGTCTCGAAGGTGATCTTATTAAAGTGGTTTATAATATCTCGATCATAATAAGCCAGGTCGAATAAAATTACACCTGTGTCGATCGGTTCGATGATAATTGAGATCGCGAATTAAGTACACACAAACTATACTTTCATAAGTAACTACAACGAATAAAAAAAAATTAAGGCTCGCGTCGACTTGAGTAAACGATTTTGAATAGCCGGCGACGATCGTGTCATATGTATAATAATGTGGGCCACCCACGCCTGTCGCTACCGTGATTCACTTTTAACGAGCTATTCATTTGACAATGCGCTTGCTACGCAGGACGTGCCACAAATATATCCACGCGTAGCGGCCGCCTCTAGATGGAATTATAATATAATAATAGTTTGTACCATAACTGTCTCATGAATATTACATATCTTCGACACGTTTGTATTACTCATAGCCGCGGATCGACAACGCGCCAGCTAGCTAGCCCCCCGCGCGATGACTGATTTTTCGATTTCTCGCGTGTCTGTAACAGCGGCAGCGGCGCGTTGCGCTTTATGAAATAACGAAACGGACCATACACATGCGCGCGCCCACCTACTCTTTCTCTCTCTCTCTCTCTCTCTCTCTCTCTCTCTCTCTCTCTCATGGTTTCATCATTTTTCGCGGCTGAATGAAAAAGAAGCAGCGAGAGAAAAAAAAGCTCGCGGTAAAGCGGATATGCACAATAGCCGGGGCTATAATACGCCACGGAACATGTATTCATATAGTTGATACATACATACGTTATTCGAAGTGAACAATATTACGCGAGATAAATCGACGGATTCGGTGCTGCTCCGATCTTGATGTCTATATAGCTCCAAGCTGGGGGTAATAAAATAGCTCGACTGGCTAATAGTTTTTCATTTATCATTTTGCAGCCACACACATAAGTACGCACATTAAGAGTACACGCATTACATATATTGTAGGTCAGCTGTTATCGGCCGCTGCGTTGGTGTATATCGTGCCAAGAGAATAGGATATACGCGTATACATGAGTGTGTATTTATACAACGGTTTTCTACGACGGATTGCTGATTATATGGAGCAACAATAATGCGTTACAATACGCGTGTGTAGCTGCTGCTGCCGCCTTTTTTTTTGTCTTATTGCGCTCCACGCGCATAATAGATACGTATCTTCCTCGATTTAATCCGCGTGCGAGCCAGAACGAAACTCTGTATATAATGGGCCATATTATATGTGCTACGTATACGCCGTGGTGTTGGCGGGCGTGAAAATCGTTGCGAGATATTTATTATTAGCGGGGCGTAATTCGGCGATACATATACTAATGCCTCGCGAGCCGCGGAGGTGAAATTATTATAAGGATGACGCAAATACATAATACGCGGTGAAAATCGCGCGCTTCGTATATAGAGAAACATTGTGTTTACGCAGACGTACTTTATTAACTTTTTAATAGTGTGCACGCAGGCGTGCATTGTCAAGTCGTCGTTGTCGTCATCGTCGCGTGTGTACTTATACGTATTTATGTGCGCTCGATTGCCAAAGCCCTTAATTTCCAACTAATAGTTCGATCGCTGGAATTTGAGAATGGGAAAAAGATAGAGAAAAACACTCTATCGTTTAGGTTTTTGCTTTCGCACGCGTGCGCGTATATCTCTATTATTTCGCTGACAGCCGACATAAAGCACAGCACAAACACCGCGAGCGGCGGTGGTAAACATATTACACACACACACACATACAGACTCGGTATAGTGCTGAAAAAAGTGGTATAATCCATTTGATTACATAGGAAGTTGGATATTATTATAGTAGTATGGGTACAAGTTTTCAAAAGAAATTCGCGCGCGTACACCTATACGTTACATTGCTCATATGGAAAAGTCGAGCCGATATTTATGCGCTTATACAGCGTGGAACTTGACGTGCAGGGGGGCAGATACCGCACATTTATATAGCACTCGACACGCGACTTCTGGAATACGTTTAAAATTAATAATAATCGCGCGCGTGCGTCACATTTACGCGAACGGAAATTATCGGTATAATACATACACTCGAGTCGAATGCGTAAGGAGAAAAAAAGCGAATGTCATGGTTTTCGCAGTGATTATAGATCGGATTCTATTTACCTTGTATCGAGTTGCAATAATACATTTATGGCCCGAGAAAGTAACGAGTTCGTTTATGCAAGATCGCTCGAGAACAAGTCGTGCGTTTGTGTTTACCACGTTTCTGTCGGTTATACGCTTTGTAATTGTTCGCAATCGCCGATTAGCATACCTTTGCTCACGACAACGACCAAGACGACGACGAGGACGTGAAGTAAGTAAATTGCCGAAAAAAAAATCAGCGCAAAAAATAAAAATCGGCTCTTAATTTTTTCTTGATCGTCGTGGCTTACGTAACTGGATCGCGAAAGTCAGACACGTCTATCGCGTGCGATTGTAATCGTTTGTCACCTGTGCGCGCAGCGGTGCAGTGCTGCAGTAGTACAGCAGCGCAGTGATGGATCATATTATATATACAACGAGTATGGTTAGCGCTCGTGTGCGACGGGGGTCGGGGCACTTTTCACCTGTGCAATTAATTACTTTGGCCTTTTTTTTTTGCGCGCGCGCTGCATTCCTCCGGCGCGTATGACTTAATAAATTTTGCACGGACGTTATTATTATGTATACGTACTACGCGCGCAGCTTTAAATGACAACGCGTGTGAAAGGCGCAAATTGCACGGCGCGTCTGTGTGTCTGCGTGTGCGTGCGTGGTGCTCAGAACTTCGGTGTACTACGTGCACGCAGGACCTTTTTTCGCCTGCGACGGGGCGAGGTAGAGATATATTTGTACGCCGTGAGCGGAGAAAGACACAGACCTTGCATACCTTATTTTCTGCCGAAGAACAATGTCTGCTGCACACTGCCAGCAATATATATCTACGATACTGTACTCGTTCGACCGGTCTCGAACGTACGTTCGGCTGTGAAAGATATGTAATGTACTCGAATTTCTCATGGACGCCGAGGACGTCCTATTTTACGGCGTTGTCCAAGTCTCAATCGATCGTGCTCCGGCCCTTCTACGCTCGAATAAATTTTCAATTGTCGAGTCTGCGAAAAGAGATCGGTAAAAATTCATCCAACGCTTGACGAGAACGCATACGTGCGTGGTAAATGTCTAAATGCGGATGAAGGTCGATTAAATGCGAGCAACATTTTCATGAGCATATATATTGAAGCTTTTTTGAGCTTTGAAGATTTTTCTCTTCCTAGCGTGCGTATATCTGTCGATCTGCCACGCTGCAATATTTATTCGTCGCTTTATTAGACATTCGCAATCAGTTATCAAGTCGACCTTTTCTATTTGTTATCATCGAAGTCAGCCCGTTATTTGCTTATGTAATTCGTTTACGATTATTGGTCCATGCGTTACATTAACAGAAGGGGAGCGCCGGTCACTCGCGCGCTTTCACGAAGCTCGAACGTCCAACATTTATTGTTTGACATCGCACGGACGAAAAGTTCCCTGCAGTATGTATAGCGTTGTAATATGAAATATATTGAATATTCGAGCGATATTTCGGAAGAGAAATATTGACAAGCATGACTACCGTTACTGATGAATGGAACTAAAAAATAGCTCGCCGTAAAAGAAATTTATTATGTAATGCTGCACGCATACACAGCTCTAAAGAGTAAATCGAGGTAATTTGCACGGAGCTTTTTTTGCCTTCAGCTCGAGCTTTTACCACTTTTTTTCGACCAATGTGTTTTACTTGCCCCGCTACACGGTTAACAGGTTTATAAACGCTTTTGCTGTTGCTTATGTATGGTAGCCCTTGAATTTAGCAATTGAATCACGTAACTCGAATCTTTATAACCCTCGGCACGGATAATCGTAAAAAAGCCGCGGACCGCGCATACGAATTGACGGAATTTCGCAAACTCTCGCGTGTAAAGGACGCCTTGATTTTCGGATATGCCACGCCAAAAGAAAAAAACGATTAAGAATTGTTTCCTTTTTCTTTTTTCCAGGGGCGGTTATATTTTCGCCCGTTTACTTGAATCGTTCGTTACGACGTCGTGCGAGCTCGGCATGTGAGAGTGTGTGTGAGTGTGTACACGTTACGTATGATATAATGTCCGCGCCCGAAGAATGGGGCGAAGATCGTGACTTTCACTGCACTGCTGCTGTTGCTGCTGTTGCTGCTCGCGCCCGCGCGCACTTATTTTCTCAATGAAATAAGACGGCAAGGCCGTTGGGGAGACTTGCCCACGGTCGATCGGTTTTTTATTTTTATTTTTTTGGTTTTGTTCTCAGCCTCGACCGAAGTATAATCGGTTTCGATGGTATCGCATGACCGAGCGTCGTCGGGTGTGGATCGAATTAAAGCTGATCCTCGAAAATTCCTCGCTCGCAAATTTCAATCTTCCGCGATCTTGGTGTATTTCAGGTAAAAAATTCGAGCCTTTTTTGTCTCTTCGAATATGCGAGGGTCGCGCAAGCATACGATCAATCGACACGCTTGTATAAAGGTTTTCGCGATCGAGAGAGGTAAATATCTCAAATTTATCTCTCTATCAACAACGTTTGCGCTCTTGGTGTTTGTTTTGCCCCTTTTTTCATTCGTGAATGAGTATAAAATCTCGGCGCAACCGAAGCAAACCGGCTCGTATCAAAGAAAATAATAAATCTTTAAAAATCACACTTGCCAAGCGTGTTCCGGATTAGCGGTGAAATCGACAAATTTGTAGAACACGATTTGCCTTGATTAAAAGCGCATAATAACGAAATTGACCAAATAACAAAATTGAATATTTTCATGATATGATAACAGATTACTTTATTAATCAGCGCTTTCATTAGTTTTTATTTAAACTGAAAACTAGCTGAAATTTCCAACCGTAACTGATGATTTTTTTTTCGACTGTAAACAAAAAATAACTAAAACATCAAAATAACTTCAAAACTTTTATAAATTTTTATAAACTTTAATATGAGTTCAAAATTCGACCTTTCATTTAAGTTTACAAAAGTATGTAAGTAATAAAACATTATAATAGATCAATCCTTTAAAGAAAGATTGCAAGTTGTTTTTTTCTTTGCTTTGTCTTATATCATAATTTTTACTAGGCCACTTGCAGATTTGCAGATAATGGTACTCTCCATCTAGTGGTGGAGGTTTGAATTAATATTATTGTATTTATAGTGGTCCTAACAGAGAAGTCTCTTATAGTTGTTTATAAATTTTAATCGTCATTTTTGGTTGTTATGTCATTATTAATTTTTACTATTGTATATTTGCCTGCTTGTTTATGCAGCCTTTTTTAAAGTTTTTTCTTGTCTTTACAGAAAAAATACTGAGTAGCTTTGGTAGCTGTTGGGTCCGTTTGACCTTCTAGGTAGTTTTGCATTCCTTTATTGCATTATTTGAACATTTCTGCTTTCAGATCTTTAATTGCTTTGTTTAAGTTTAAAATAAAAATTTGATTATTATTTAATTACATTTCTGTATTATGGTTAGAATAAGGTGAGAGAAGCAAAATTTTGTTTAGTTTCATTAAGTTCCGTCGTTTTATTATATTAAAAAAAATCTTTGGAAGAACATTTTTTTTTAAATTTGGAGGAGGGAGGTCCCCTTAATATAGTGATGTTTATAGAAAGAGGCACAAGAATATTTAAAAAGTTTTTAAGCCAATTGTCGCTATACGTATTAATTCAATGGTCGGTAGCAGTTAACTGCGAAACTCATCTATCTCTAGCACATGAATACAGAATCCTTTTTAGGTTGAATTAATGTCGCGAAGAAAATAACCCAGCATCGCCTCTCTATATGTTTCTATACAGCCCACTGAATTTCTTGAAGAAATGACCCATAACAAGTACATGATAGAACTGCTGTAAATTAACATGTAATTATGCGCCGTGACTTTTAGTCTTGCGAAAAATTTTGATTTTATTTCTTCATCAGAAATGTCCAGTAATAATTAGTTATCAGCTGCATGAACATCATAGCAAAAGTCAAGCTCACGCACGTGCATCCCTTTGAGGTTGTTATCTCGAGCCTTGATTGCGCTAAAAAAATAAGAAAAAAAGCTGCGATAGCGCAGAAGCTAATTTTCTGATTCGAGTGAAAATTCGAGCGCAGCAGTCGCTTTTTCCGCAGTAAATTGCGATGGCGGCGAGGAGCACACAGCTAGAAAAGCCTCTTTGCTCGAGTTCCAGCACGCTCTTGCGCCGCGGAAATTATAATACACGTACATTTTCAGCATGTGTGCCTAGCTATAATACATATTTCCGTCTTTAATACCCTTTTTGCGCGCGAGCTTACATAAATATCCCGTGTATATAGTGGTGGGCACTATGTACACGGCGCAAAGAGCATAGGCACGAGGCAATAAAGCATACAGCCAACACATGTAATACGTCAATTTCGCCGCGCACTGCATCGCTTATAAATAGATGAAAAAAAGAAGAAAATAGGAGAATAGCAACACTGTTAACAAGGTTTATCCATTGACTCTCTCGAGGCTCTGCGCGAACGCACTTTTTTTCGTGGGACTCTACCACTGTACATGCAGTGCTCATGAAAACATTCTCGCTCTCTCTCGCGAAGCTCGTCTATAAAGCGTTTCTGAGTACGTGTATTTACTGCTTAAAAAAATACACACGGTATACCCCACAACAACAATCACTTCGCGTATATACATTCGTATAATATTGGTTTCTCGCTCGAAAAACGTCGCGCGCGAATTTCACATAAATTATATATACGTGTGCGCACGCGCGCGCTCGTCGGCTTTACAACTGGATCCCGCGCGTATTTAAATGCTGCGCGCATGGTCGATCGACTTTGGCGCGCAGCAGTGCGACTTTTCCGAGTTGGCTGTCAATGCAGCATATGTAAACACACAACGTGTATAACGCATAGACTGAATTCTAAACCTGGCGGCGGTGCACAGCCTTGAGAAGTTCGCGTATACAGATACCGATATTCGTCGTCATTAACATTCTCCGGGCCGCGTACCTATAATGTGCGCGCTTGGCTGCGTGTGCACCGCGACAGCTCGCGATCCGAGACAGAATATCGTGTGTACGTACGTGTATGCGCGCGTATTTATGTATATGTGCGCGTATATAAGTTGTACACAGCATCGCGCCGTGCTAGCTGCACTTCCTGTTTCCTCGCGTCAATAAATGAAATATACCCGCGCGCGCGCTATAATATGCATATATTTTAGCGAGAGAGCATGGAGATCGCTACACCTTCTCGTCGTGGGCCGCGGCTCCTTTTCTCGCTGCAGTCTTGGAAAATCGCTGCTGCTGCTGTATATAGCTGCGGCAAAAGCTACCAGCGTCGCATTCCATTGCGGCTTTCCACGCCTCGATCGCCCGGCTATGCGCACACTCACACTTGCGCACAATATTGCTATATATCGTATCAGCAACGCTGCTGCGGCTGCGGCTGCTGCTGCTGCTGCCGTTGATCGCGGCTCCCGTATCTTTTTTCATTAATCTAACGCGCTTATATTTTTGCGAGTTTGGATGCTGTGTGTCTGGTGCGCTGCACTGCATCCACGCGGGTAGGGCGTTTATGGTAATACGGCCAGTGATCGGCTTTGTATTATATGTAGCGTGTCGATGATAAACGACTCTGGAATGCGCGTCTATCGTCCGCGTATGCGAGTGTGCAGCCTGTGTACGGCTCACGGCTCTCGACTTTGCGCCTTTGTAGCCGCGAATTTATTATTATTTTCATTATTACCTCATTTTTTTTCGCGAGAATAAAATAATGGTACATAACGCACATTTTAACGAGCAACGCGCTAAGATATTGATTTCATCGGCAATCGCGAATCAATGGTGAAAACACGTGTGTACGCGCGAGTAGACTATAATATACACACTGCGCTTGTAATCGCAATGATCGTGTAATAAATAACAATTCGTTATGGCGCAGCAGTAGTGGCACCTCTACCAACACCGTCACCACCATCAGCTTTGCCCTAGCTGACAAATCGCTTTATTTTGAACATAATTGCGTATTGACGATTATAAGCGGGCGTAAAAGCCCCCACAGTATATCGAATAAAATTCGCTACAAGTGTAGAGCGTGGAATGCGTATAACGACGAAAAAGTGCGGGCGCAACTTGACAAACATGTGTCAGACGCCAAGCGACATATTTTCGATTATGCTACGTGATCCAGCTAATTGACATTGACAAAGAAGGCGAATTAAAAGACTGACGGCTAATCATGGTTCCGTTTTGATTAGAATCTTTGCCGAGATAAAAGTGGTACTGCAGGCTGCCCACTCAGCCACACGTGCCTATAAAGACACGTTGGAAAAATGCGGAAAAATATTTTTCTCGCGCATAATTCTGGCTTCGGACCCATGGGGGGTGGAAGTGTTAAATGCGGATAAGATTATGTTTCAGTGAAAAATGCAAGTTAACGATAGGATCGTTTTGAAAGTTGTGCAATTCGACACATTATATAGCGCATATATGGCGCACAGATTTCGGCCTAAAGTGCGCGCGGCAAGTTTAAAAGGCAGTTATTTAAATTACGAGACGATTAGCAAAATTTTGCACATTCCTAGGCGCTCGAAAAATTTTCACCTGAAAATTTAATCTTATCGATCTCATCTGCGCCGTAACGAGAATAATCGCGAATATATACGCGTAATTGCGAGCCGTAAAAAGTTGCACGGGCGTTGCGTGCATATATAATATAAAATTTTATCGGAAAGTAAAATGGATCAGTTCGCTGGTGCTGTGCTGTGCGTCAAAAGGCCGCAGACAAAATTATATAAAGGTTACGCCTCGAGGACGTAACAATCCTTACAACGTCGGTCGGAAGTCTGTCGTGTATAGGTGCGCTGCTGCTGCTGCTGTGGACTCCGCACCCATATTACGGCCACGACGACGACGAGAGTCGACCGGAACGAGCAATGAAAAACGAGAGTAAATAGATATTACCCGTGGCGCGAGATATGCAGTCCCGCGCGCCTCGTTAATGATTATACGTAAGAAAGAAGTTCATTTCTGTGCTCATGCCGCGCGCCATAATACGCGCTGCGTCAGCTGATTTTTATTTCTCGTGTCGCTCGCGTGCGCGCTCTATTTTTTTTTTTTTTCGACACGCACAGGTGCCTCAGAGACACTGTACTATAATGTACGATATAAACACAGAGAAGATATTTTGCCGTCGTGTCGAATTTCGTAGCTGAAAGTATATTTATATTATACTTATACGATTAATCTTTTGTGATAAGGCTTTCGACTTATATAATTATATAGATACAATATATGTATGTACTTTGATATCGCGGAGAAAATTGTGTGTGATGTAATTTTTGGTTGAAATAGAAAACAATCAAAAAGGCGCTCGCGAAAAATATAAATTCAGTCTCGAAGATAAGGTGGGTAATTAGACGCGATTAGGCTATATAAATAGTATTTTCTTACGCGAAATTAGACGAACCGAGAGTGCCTACGTGATCAGGCATTACAATTTGTTCACAACAAGGAAGAGGAAAATACGAAACTTAAAGCAAAACACAAAACGCACGACACGCGTTCCATCGTTGTTTATACCCACGTGGAGAGTCTGTATTTATTTTTCTTTTTTTCATGCTCCAGTGAATTATGAATGGGATGTAAGATCACGAGCTGCGCGCTTGCCACTTTCGATTACCATTGCAAATCTAGGGCATACATTGCATTGCTCGATTTCTTTGTCGGACCATATGATAAACGCGTAGTACGTACACGCACATGACGTATATATACAGCTATCATCTCATTTGACGATATATCATTCGGGCGAGCGCGCATAACTCGTTAGATCGATTGACAATTATATCAAATCGTATTTTTCATGGGACCCGCGCGCGCGTACATATACAGCTCGTGAGCTGATGTAATGCTCGCATATGTAAGCTTTATTAATGCGATAAAAAATTCTCTTATCCGGTTTTGAAATATTATACGTGTGCAGCTTTCGCAGGATAGAGAACGCGATGTATCGGGGCGATCTTGAGTTTATTTTCGTACGTATACGCGCGGCCAACCACTCGAGCTTTTTTACTCGTTTATCTCTCTTTCTTTCTTGGTCCATAAGCTCGGGCCCTCCTGCGCTGCGGCGCACGCGTATATCAATAAGTCGAATCTCCATATTTTCACGGCTGAATCGCTGCGCGGCGAAAAATATATCTAAAATATACAGCATGAATCACTGAGTTTGCTGCCGCAGTTGGAGTCTTATACTTTCCGAATAAAAATATTGTATAATTCGCCATACGTATAAAGTACGCGCGCGCATCTGAACGCGAGATAGAAAAAAAAATATATGTAACGAGTTGCATGATCTATCAGCTCCGCGCGCGATGCTGCCGGTGTTACATGAGAGTTCAAAATTGCATCATCGCGGTTGACCGTTATAGTGCTCTGTTTTTTTTCTTTCTTTTTTGTTTTCACTTCACAATGCGTTTACGTGCATGTACTTCGGTACACGATGAAAACTCGGTAGTTTGCTGGACGCTGCCGATCGCGATCGGTACACACACAGTAAGAGTTTGCTCGCTCCTCGACGCCTCGTAAAAACGCGCGCGCAGATGACTGCATTTTCTCGATAGATATAATTTCTGCGCCACGTTCTACGTATACCTCGAGTTTTTAGCATTGCAAAAAAGTACACAGGCCGAGTAATTCAAAAGAAAGCTGCGCGCGCTCAAATCGCCTTCTAATTTGCCCCCGCGCGTAATTACATGCCTCGCGCGATGTGCGCCTGGAAGTGGTCGGTTAGAGAAATTTATCCCCAAAAAATCCAAGAAGTCGAAAAAACGAAAAGAAAAAAAAAAGAAGTTTACGAGTAATTATTTGCAAAAATATTTTCCCGAAAGCTACTAAGCTGCTACGTAGTATCAGGTTTTACGAGCTACAAATATACATATAGTAGTATGTGCAGGAGCTACTCGCTGTCGGGAGCAATTATTCGTGCGAAGTACGTGTATATAACGCTTTAAAGCAGGTGTTACTTAGCTTTATTATAAAGTTTTCTCATGCTTTTTAAGAAGTCTTATGAAAGCTTGACAGCTGCACAATGAATGAAAGAGCTGTTTTATGTAACTTGCTGATCTGTGTGTGTGTCCGCTTGGATCGTAAGTTATAGCATAATATTCAAATAATTGATAAAAGAAAGAGCCGTAATTAATTGAGTGCATGAGATGTATATAATGTGCGCCTGGCCACTGCGAATTAAATCATTAATAATTTCCCATACCGAGCTATGCGCATAAACGCAAATAGGATCGTCGATCGTATTTCACGTATAGCTGGGCTGTATTATTCAACTCGTTTATAATGAATGAGCAATTTTTGCGTTTATGTACACTGTTAAAAAACCTTAAATTTAATCTCAAATCAGACGTAAAATTAAAGTAACCAATACTAAAATCATATTTAAGGTACTTTTACATGAATTTTTTTTTCGAAATCGATGTATGAGTACTGATTTAAACTACGCAAAAATGTAATCTCGTACCTTATTTTAGATTCCAATTTGAAAAAATAAATTATTATAAATAAATATTGTAAAAGTGTGATTGCAAATGAATGTTTCAATAGTACAAAAAAACATGAAGATTCAATTATAATTAATGCAAGCATCCACCACTAGATGGCGAGCACCTTTATCTGTTTACATCTGCAAGTGGCAAAGTCAAAAAACTCTATAAGTCAAAATAGGGTATTTAACGAAAATTACCAACTACATACGTAACATATTAGATCTGTTCACTCTGTAGCTTTGATATCAGCTTTTACCCCAACTTTAATCTCATTAATTTTGATTGAAAATGCTCACAAGCGTATAAGAATTCAATCAGAATTAATGCCAGCATCCACCATTAGATGGCGAGTGCCTTCATCCGTTAACCTGCAAGTGGCAAAGTAATTATCTTTCTCTACATATATCTCTACATAGTCGATTCGAGCCTCGTGTTCGTAATCTCGAGTCAGGTGTCAGCGACAACTCGTCCTACAAAGTCCTGAGCATACCAACAGACTTGGGAATTCCTGAGGCGCGAGAGTATCGGTGTAATCTTCATCGACGAGCCGCTCTCGTACCAAGTGCATATGTACGTGCAATGCATACACTGCAGCTTCGAGTCCTACATATACGACGCGTGGTCGCCTATAAGTATACTGACAATGCGCGGATCGCAAAAAAGTCCTCTGGCAAGCATTATACGTGTGGCAGGACAGCTCGTGTTGTTGGCGTCGCGCATGCAGGAGCACAAGCCGAGACGGCGGAGTCGCGCAGGCAGCAGCTCGCGCGACGCCAACAAGTGAGAGGGAGGCACGAGATATACCTACAACTCCCAACGCGCAGCGTGTGCACCTATATACGCGATATACGTTGTGTATGGGAGTCTTATAGACAGTGAAAGTTTCTCTCGGTTTTGCATCAGGGGGATGCAGTAGAGTAGCGCGCGGAGAGCGCCAAGCCAAGAGCCAAGCGGTAGGGGCACACGAGGCTAAGGTATATGAGGGCCCCGGCTCGCTTCGGGCCCGGTATATTCTAACTTCTCTGCTGCCTATTCGCATACACGGATCACATCAAATATATATACATCGTATACATACCTACGAGGCGACGTAAGCGACGCAGCAAGAAGCGTCCCACTTTGTCGTAGTTGTTGTTTTTCAAACAGTTTTCGCGTGATAAAAAGTTGATATAAACCAAAAGTGCATCTTACGCGGTAGCGATTGCAGATTCGAAGGAGTGATCACGAGATCGAACTGGACACAATCGTCGAGAGAGACGATATAGATAGTTCAAGAAGCAGAAAAGAAGAGACACAATGAGTCGGTATAGCCTTGCCACGGTACGTACCAGTGATGAGAATGAGATATTTTGTGACATGTGTTTATAACCGAGTGCATTTTTTTTTATATACAATACTCGACAAGTGACGAGATAACTCAAGTACTAATTTTTATTCGATATACTCGAAGTGAAGAAATTAAAAAAGATCCTAAAGTTACCGTAATCTGCTAATTATCCTTATTAGAGGCACTTGAACGGATATGAATTGGTACACATTTTAATCCCGTTCAGGGGCATTAAAAAGCTTATACGATCCGCTGAAAATTCCGAAAATCGACTTTTTTCTCCTGCTCGCAAGTACGATCGCGCGAGCTGCAGGCGCGCATACGTTGCATAACTTACGTAATGAGTTAATTCATTCGGATGTAATGCGGCTCGCGCACAAGTGTCGATCGTGTGTTTCGTTATAATAATATATAAATAATAATATCTCGGGCCTCCTGGGTGTATAAAGCTTCAACAGTTATAAATTTTGATAGCCTGTACGCGGTACATATTACAGTATAGTCACATAAGAATGAAGAAAGAGAAAAATTAGATGCGCGACGCGGCCAATTGCCATAAAGGCATTAATCAAACTTTTATCGAGTGTACATACCAGGAGAGACTATGCACACACACACATGCACATGCACTCACTATACTCGTGCCTGGCAGTCGCAGTTGTGCAACGCTTTTCACCGAGCAAAATCGCGCGTTCAATTACATCTATACACTGTATGAACTCTCTGTCTTTCTCTTTCTCGCTCATTCTCTCTCTCTCTCGCGAGCGCGCAGTCGATCGGTTTTTCTATACTCCAGCTGTATATGCGAGGAGAGGTTTTCTATAATCGCTCGCACAGTGATCGACTGACAAATCATAATTGCCAAACGTTGGACAGAGATCCAGTGAACTGGATCGCGCGAAAAAGAAAACGCGCCAGGTAGTAGTAGCAGTACTGAAAAAAAGAAAAGGAAAAAAAATTAAAAGAAAGAAGGAATTTGTAATCAGGAAGTGTATGGAGCTCTGCGCGAGCTGACTGCGTACGGACCTGGCTATGCTCCAACGGCACCGTATAATCTATATGCCGTGTACGCGCCTATGTATACCTGTGTATGCATGCGTGTCTTTAAAAGTATACACTCGCACACAAAATCGTTATATAGCTATGCTATATATGCGTGCATTAAATGTACAAGTTCGAGATCGAAAGCTCGCGTGCTCTTTCCATATACACCTCTATATATGTGTTTGTTTATTATAAACGTGTGTCCGTGCGTGTGCGTTCCGGTAAAAGTGTGTACGCTGCACACACACACTCGTACTTGCAGACGGTAACGCGGATCTAGGCGGAAGGGATCGATAATACTTTATTCGCGTTTCACTAAATGCACTGCAGCAACCGCCTCACGTGTCCGCACGTACGTACGCGTGTACATCGAGTTTTGCGCCTTCGGAGCATTAACGAGAATCTATCCGCGCGCGCCGAGCAGCCGGACTTTAATTGATTCTTATATTTATATGCGTTTGTGTACGTCCGTGCGAGTGGACTTGTGTTTTTATAAAATACATATAGATATATAGACGTGAATGCAGCTCTCCGTCAAGATAGCTGCGTTCATTGTACGTAGAAGCGAGAAGGATGGAAAGTTACGTGCCACGTGCTCTTTCGCCTCGCGTAATGCAGCTTTATGTATACCGCGCGGAGGAGCACACCATATATTCGCGGAGCGTTTCCGTATATAACGTCGAGAGATATCCTTCTCTCTCTCAACGTATAACATACAAATTCGAGACGAGTTTTCTAGATCGGACAATCGAATCGCTTCGATACATTTCCGCGTGTATCGGCAGAGCTTTGCTTCCCCTCGACTTTTGCGTAACTTTTTGCCAATCCGCGCTATATAGCTCTGCTTTGCTCGCTCGACTTTATAATTTGACAAAATTAAGAAGAAAAATAAAAGAGCAGGTGCTCCTTTTTCGACGTCCACGCGCGCGATAAAAAACAATGGGCTCCGCGCAAAGTAATGTTTTTTCGCATTATGGGGCATCGTTATAATTGTTATGTAAGCGCGTAGCAAACTTGTATTGTAGACACACACAAGCGCACCGGTGCAAGGAGCACATAAGTAGGAGCAAATAAAATATTATATGCTCTTTTCTGCCTCGTATAATTGGATTTTGGAGAAAAAAAATATATTACAAGTCAAGCTGGGCGTTTAAAAAGTGCTCCCAATGTGACACGTGGGAAGGGAGAGGCAGTCGAGGATACAGAAGGAGGAGGTGGGACAGCACGACACAATACACACACACTGTAGAGCACACGCGTGTAGCATGTGTATACATAAGTATATGCTTTATCCTAAAATTGGCATTATGATGTGAAAGTTGCATACATACTGGACAATGCGCGCGGCGTTATACTTTAGCACACACGAGACAGACGGAAAGAGAGCGCGAGTGAGCGAGTAAAAGAGAGATAAGTGTTTTTTGATACGATTGCGCAATCGGCCGGCCGAAGTGAAAACTGCTTCGTATGTGTCGCGAATATAATGTGTATCGAAATGTTGCGATGAACTTGTTGCGCTACTCCGTGCGGTTTATAAGTTTTCCACAATTTTTAGGTGACACATTGTAGAAAAGCGAGGAAGATAACAAAAAAATCCAGCACGTCCTTCGCTGTATATAACCATACGAATTTGCTCATATCCGTTGAAGCGAGCTCGTCGCGCGGATATCTGGCAGCAGCAGCATCAACAAAAAACAAAAGATCCGCGCCACGTTACGTAAGCAGTCAAACGTGCAGCGGCCAATTTGCTCTCGTCGATTTCGATTTCTCGCGTCAATTTCCCGAAGTAAAAAAGCTCTCGACCTCGCACGAACGCTCGGACAGGCACACGAGTGCTGAGGCCGCTCTCGAATTTTTCGGCTTCTCCGATGTTCTCCAAGTTCTCGTTCAACCTATCCCAGTACTGCAAGAGCAGTCGGGGCGGCGGAATCGCCTCGATCCTCTCCTTTCTGCTGCCGCACACGATCCTAACCAACGGGGTGCAGCTCATGCTGTTCTACGTCGTGCTCAAGGGCTTCCGCGAGATCTGCTTCGAGGATCTGGACTTGGCGCGCGAGCGATTCTACAACGAGGACTTTTACGATAATAGATTACCGCAGCAGCTGCCACCGCCCCATCCGTACCCCCTCAAAATTGATATGCTCGCCGACGGATATCTGCGCGATGTCAAAGCTACGGTGCGCAGATACGACGACGATCTCGATTACTAGGATGTACTCCGCCAATGTACTTCGTGAGTGTCTTGTGGTGCTCAGTAGTAGTTTTTTAGCGAATTTACCGAAAAGCCCATTCGAAACGACGACGACGACGAGGAGCTCTCGCAGATGTAATAACTGCACCGACTGACTATTAAATGCTTTTTAAATACTTCCTGCAGCTAGCACAGCCTAACTTTTACCCGTGTGCTCAATTTTTTCAGCTCAAGACGCAGAGAGAGAATGAGAGATAATTGATAACGTCATTGACACGAAGATTTATTATCTTTTCGATATTTTTATAGCTCGGCGCAGCCGCGCGCGCAGCTAGTGCTGCATAAGACTCGCTTTATCCATTATGGAGTCGTAAATATAGGCGTAATTGATTGCAATTTACTTCGGACACCGTGAACAGTTTTTTTTCTCCCTCCTTTGTTAGAAACACGATTGGCACGGAGGGAGGGTAACGAGGGGCAGAAAAAAAAAACAACTAATGGAAATAGCTGGTCAATATTTTTCTTCTCCCGTTTCGGAATTGTGCGAATATAATAAACAGGACATAATAGTTTTTGCAACAAAAAAGAGAAAGAAATTATTAGCTCATTGAAATTCTTAAAAATTAACTGGCTACAGCCGATACATAACTCAGCAGTACTCGTGTGTATGTGCGTTGCTTAACGAGCTACAAAAACTCGCTCGGTCGTAACTTTCCACGCACAAACGTACACGTGCGCTTCGAGAAAGGAGAGAGGAAAAACTGAGAAAAAAGAGAGTCTATTTTATCGATCCCGCGAAGAATCGACGGATGAAATGAACGTCGGGCGTGGAAAATCTCTTTGATACTCTCGTTCTCGATCGCGTAAAAGAATATAACAATCTCATTAGTCGGTCATCGTCATTGATCATTTGTGCACGCACAGTTGGCGCTACTGATGCTGGCCGCGGCTTCGGGCCAGGCCCAGCGCTACCAGAGCGAGGACGCCAATTACCTGAGCCAGAGCGACCTGTACAGCGATTACGAGGCCGAGCGACCGGTCCACCCGACGCCCCGAAGCTACAGCGCCGCCGCGGCACCGGCCCAGCGCCAGCAGCCGGCCGGACCCAAGCCCACGCCCGTTGCCATCCTCAAGCAGATCAACAGGCACAACGAGGACGGCTCCTACACCTACGGCTTCGAGGGTGCCGACGGCTCCTTTAAGGTATGTGTACGACTAATCTCGTGTGACTTGTTTATTTTTTTTATTCGACACGCCCAGAATCGATTTGTTGACCATTCGTCGATCGGGTGTTGGTCCGGTTATGCTGAACACTTGCTCTGATATAATATACAACGACAAAAAAAGACGGCGTACGCGCTGGCACGCCAGTTGAACTTTTGACTTTATTATTTGTTGTTGCTCAGATCGAGACCAAGCAGGCCAACGGCGAAGTCAAAGGCAAGTACGGATTTGTCGACGACAGCGGCAAGGTCCGAGTGGTCGAGTACGGCGCCGACCAGTACGGCTTCCAGCCCGTCGGTGACGGCATCACCGTGGCACCGCCGACCCTCGTGGACGAGACCACGAGCAAGGAGGCCCTCGAGGCCCAAAAGTACGACGACTACCAGACCTATCAGCAGCCCATCTCTAGACCTGCTCCCAGGTACATATTATGTAGATACGACCTAAATATTCGGATGTGGATTAGGTTTTATCGCGCGGATGAAAAGCAGCTGAGCCGCAGCAGCAGCCGTTTCGTAACACTGCGCTCGATTAGTTTCATTCCAACACTTTTTTTCACACACAACTATGTGTGTAGGGTATTAAGAAAATCAGTGCTTGAAATCACGATACACGCACATACGTACACGCTTCATTTCTTTCTTTTTTCTTCCCTCTAATTAGCGATCTTACGTCGATCTCCGCAGAGTATTTTTTACCGGTAATTACACCGACTCGCGGCGCGTTTATACGTTTGGGCTAGGTTTTCCGTTGAAAAGTGCCTATCCGATACATAATTCAATAGAATTTTCACTTAACCGTGTATTATCAACGCATTAAGATTCGTGGAAAAAAGTGGATTATGACGTTATACAATGCCATCGGACTATATACAAACGATATCGGAGTTGCGTAAATTTCAATTATCATTTTTAGCGATTCTTTTAACGTGGTACCTTTTTTCTTCTGCATTTCCCACAGGCCGCAGCCAGTGATCAATCGTCAGCAAGCCGCCACCTATCAGTACCAGCCGCAGTACCCGACCCAACAGCAGCACACGCAGGCCATCTACGCGGCCCAACAGACGCGTCTCGCGCCCAAACCCGCCCAGCCGATTTACTCGCCGGCCGAGCAGCCCAGGCTGAATCTGCAGTCGCAGCTGATCCAGTCGCAGCTCTACACGAGCGACGAGCAGCCCCAGTACAAGAACGGCCCGGTGCAGTTCGGACCCGCCCCGGTGCAGGAGCATCATCTCCAGGCCCGAGCCCAGCCCCAGGCTCGCAGCGGCGCCAACGGCGGTCTGCTCGATCAGCTCGCCAGGGACTACGCTCTTCCCGCGGGTGGCGCTGCGCCTCTCCACGACATCAGCTTCGGCTATTACTAAGTCTCGATTCCTTCGGGGGGGTAAGTCGGGTCGACGAGTTGTCGCTTTTACGTCGTCGATTCATTCGATATTTATTGCGAATTTTTTTTCTCGCAGACGAAGGATAAACTCGAAGCAGAGTCACGCCGAGATGCTGATAAGGACAGAGACTTTTGCCCGAGTCTTTCCATCCCTCAAGGATCTTTCGAATCTACAGCCAGCTGACAAGCCCCCTTTTTTGTGTTCGAGAAAAACTGAAGATTCGATGTTTCATTGGAAAAATTGTATTCCGCGAATGCGGGTCCCACGGTTCCCGAAAATTATTTTATCGATCGCATCATCCGATATATTGCCTTAGAATATTCTCAATTCCACAAGATTTAACTTAACCATTAAACGTCTCGAGTGCCTCGTAAAAAGCCTCCACCGAGCGAATTAAAATTTATCGTCTTCCAAAGTAATTAACTATTATTATTCATTATATCGTAATTTTAGTCTGTTATGTATCTATAATATACAAATACACATCTATAAATATACCCATCACTTTGGAAAAGCAAAATGAAAAGAAAACGAAAGAGAAGCTATAACATAGGTTCGAAACGCCGTGTCTCTCTCTCTTTCTCTCTCTCTCTCGTCTGATGCGCGATGCAAAATAATACCTCCTCGAGAATCGTATCTCTCTCGCAGATGAGGCACTGCTGCTGCTTCTGCCGCTACTGCACGGGTCTATATGCACTTTCACTCACTTGTCTCGTGGGACATCATGTGCCGCGTGCTTCGGAGGCAGGCACAGGTTGCCGCGGCGGCGTGCTACACGCGCACATTTGATACATCGAGGGGATTGATTATATTGCCGACGATGCCGATGCGCGCTTGTATGTATATGTGACGCAACTATATACAAAGCGCCTAACCATAATTATCGAATACATATACTAGTGATTAAGGACTTGTTGAATATCGCATTTATTATTTTTCTTTTTTTTTACATGTTTTTTTTTTATTTACTTTTTTCAACTGGATCACGAAGTTGCGCTTGGAAAATAACAAAAAAAAACTATCTGCATATTCTTGTGGGATATAAAGAGAGAAAGAGAGAGAGAGAGAGAGAGAGAGAGAGAGAGAGAGAGAGTGAGAGAGAGATAAGTATATGTGAATATTTTGCGAATCTCCGATGGATCGTTCGTATTGTGATTTCACGTCGTTTTTAATGCACACGTAAAAAATTCGAAATGTGCGCAGGATGGAAAAAAATAATCAACAGTGACTGAGATAAATGAGACCGAGGAAAAATTAACACGAATTGCGCGCGTCTTTTTTTTTTGTTTCTTGTCAAGGCGTTGTACATGTTTTAATTTTATATTCTATTTATAAGTGTTTTCCTATCATCGTTAACCAACTTTAGATGATTTGTTTTTTGATCTTTCGAATACTATTCGTCCACAATGCAAATGACACTGTATATCATCATTTTTAATTGTAACAATTTTTTAAAATAAAATATTGTTAAATAAGTATTGAGAAAGGTGGTGATCAACTTTTAAGAATTGCGATTCTGTTATCAATACATTTATCTCCAAATTTAAACGAGTACTTGTGTTTTATGTTATTTATCGCTCCTAGAACCTGCACTTAAAAAAAAAACGTTAAATTTTAATGCAGATTTGAAGTAATATCAGACATTAAAATTATATAATAGGAAACTATACTGAATTTTATTGATCAGAACTCCGTAATTGTATAAGAAAAAATAAAGATTCAATCAGAATTAACGCCAGCATTCACCATTAGATGACGAGTGCCTTCATCCGTAAATCTGCAAGTGTCAAAGTCAAAAAACTCTATAAGTCAAAATACGGTATTTAACGAAAATTACCATCTACATAACAAACATACTCGCTTCTCTGTTCCCTCTGTAGCTTTTATATTAGCTTTTACCCCAACTTTAATCTCATCAATTTTGATTGAAAATGCTCACAAGTGTATAATTTAATCATATATAATGCCAGCATCCACCACTAGATGGCGAGAGCCTTAATCTTTAAATCTACATGTGAAAACGTAAAAAATAATTTTACAAGTAAAAGCAAGATATTGAAAAAAACTTGACACTCATTATCTAATTAGAATTTGGAATTCAATACCACTGTAGGCAAAAATTTGTATGAATTTCAATTTATCTATGTGAAAAAAAATACTAACGAACAGCATTTGAATGATGTTCATTTTAAAGCCACGTCTACAGTATTGAATAGACAACAATAAAAAGTACAATAAAATATTTATGAAAAAGAAATACACATTTCAAATTAATGATATCTTAGAATAAGATATTATAAAAGTAAAATCAAAATATGATCATCGTTATACATTGAATGAAAGCATGGAACTTATTTCTTTGATAGCTTTTCCAAACTAATTTATTCCTATTAATTATTTTTTTAATATGACTTTTTATCGAATGATATGATAGTTTATGGAGTACGCATTGATGTATTAAGAATCTTCATAGAACTAAAATTGTTTCAGCCTGTGATGCAGGCAACCGTCAATTCAGATGTGTACAACATATAGCTCTATGTACACCGTGTAAACAACTGGATTAGAATCACTTATGCTTACTTTTTTTTTTAACTTTATCTCGTTCTATAATCATATTTATCTTTCTACTTTATTTTAAAACATCAAACAATATCAAATTTTTAGTTTATTATTTTATTTTACTAAGTAAAAAATTATCATTCATTCTCAAATTTTGAAGAAAAAAACGTAATTTTTTCATAAAAAACAAAAAATACTTCTTAATGACCAATTATGAGTAAAGATTTAATACTATTTTAGAATTTAATAAATCGAGTCGTTTACACGGATCTCTGAATTTCCTGATCATTTTCGAAAGAGAAATAATTTTCGCGAAAACTTTCTTCATGGTTTTTCAACTTGTTCACTTCCAATGTCAGTGTCAAGGCTGTTTGATTTCATACGTCGATAAATAATTATTTGTGGTTAAAATTGAAATTCAGAATTCCGACATGAGTGATTTTCACTCGCTTTCATTCGGTTGATACGTGTTAAAAGAAGAAAAGAAAAATACGATGACTCTGGTGGCTGCGCCGCTAGTCCCGAAGCACGTATTCACCGGCTATTTGCAGTGCGTTCGCTATAAACCGCCGAAAGGGATTATGAAAACCAGGAAAAGACGCGAGTTGTGTACACGCCTTCTGCAGTGCACGAAACCTTGAAAATGAAAGTCTTTTTAGATCTCGAATACGTAAATATATGTAATATAGACAATTTGTGCGCTTTTATGTGTAAAGCATTTTTACACTCCATAAAACGGATTTAGCAGTAAAGTATATTCTTAATTTCCGAGCTGTTACATTTAAAAGTCACGCTTGCGAGAATACACGTCGACACGGCATGGTATATTCCTTGCCGCTACTTCTCCTCCGTGCAATTAACATCTTGACTGACAGATAGGTGTAACTAATTTTCAAGAGCTAACTCTTTCAAAATATAGCTTTGATTTTATCACCACCGCGAGTTGAAATCCAACTCTTGACAATCCGATCATTATTTTTAATTTTTTCATTAAAAAAAAAAACAAAAAAAAAGAAAAATTCCAAGGAATAATTCAGGCACAGGCTCCTTGAGCGTCCAACAATGGCCGATGACAAAGGATCTTTAGAAACTCTTGCTCATTCATTAAAAATATTTATCCTGCTCCTGCGCAGGAGTCTGAAGCTATCGATCAATCATGACGCGTGTATACACCGCATACAGCAGCAGTAAAGCATTGAAACGCGTGCACGCACATAATGGTATTCGATAACCCTTGAAAATCTCCAATCCATCTAATCCGCTCGTGCTGGAATGTCAACATCCTGCACGTTGCTCGAGGTAAACGGGCGCGCGCGAAAGCTGCAGCGCAGGGGGTAATACTACATGGCATATATTGTCGATTTGCCCGTATGCAAACAAACTTGCGATTGCTGAAAATTAATCGTGCGCAGCGTATCAAAATTGGACGCAGGCCTAAAAAATTTGAACCGAAACAACTTTCAACTTGATTTCAAGATCATTAGAGATTTGAGAGCGCATTTTATACAGCCAGTGCGTGTATAATGCGAAGTCCCGAGCGATGAAGGGGATACCACGTCGCGCACCGATATGATTTCACTTTTCGCAAACACAAACCGCAGTTCGCGTTCGCGAGTCGCGCAACTTTTGCTCTTTAATCATTCGGCGCGGTAGGTAAGGTTATATATCGATGAATCTCTCGTTTATAGAGGCTGCAGTGTGGGCCTTTTTGTGCACTCTCGTGTCGAACAAATCGAAAGGCTTTAACGATTGCAAAGTGGACATGTGCCAAGTATTAAGTATTTCGATACTTTCGGGTGAACATACATCACCGCGCTTGCACCGATGATACCATAGTCAAGGAATGCGGACGAAGAGATGAAGAAATTTTGCACGATAAAGGTGTAAATTTCCGGATCCACCAGAATTTCAAGAGGCGTATTATAATGTATATAAGTGCAAAATACCATGCAAGCGGCGAGTTTGTAATTGGATTACCGCGGTGAGCTTGACAAGCTGCCCGCACTGCCGGGGAAAATTTAAGAGAAATTAAGGCAACTCGAGACTCCTTTTATATTATAAATAATGCGCTCGTCCCTCTTTCTCTTTCTCTCTTTCTTTTTCTTTCTCGCTGTCCCGAGTCCGTCGAAATTAATTTTTCCTCACGGTCGTGACATTGAAAAATATTTAACCAGACAATGATTCTTCTTCGCGAGAAGAATTTGGTGCCTCTTTCCACGGCTTGTACATCTTAGCATGAAAAAGGTATCGGTTTTACGTGCACCGCTCCAACTTTCGTCGGAAATTTACGAGCAAGCGCGCACAAAGCCGCGTACAAAATAGTTTTTCTTTGCCTCGCACGCGGGCACGCTCGAGCGGGGAAAGACACGATCGTAAATTCGGCCCCGTCTCCTTGAAAAGCTCTCGAGCCCAGTGACGAAAAAAAATCGCCTGTTTTCGGGGACAAACGCACATCGGTGAAAATTCAATCCCATTAATAAATTCATTATTCGATAAGGTCGTCGGCTGCCACCACGATCCAAACAAAAGCAGCCGTATCCAGAAAAAAAGTACCTCGGGATCGCGACCTCCTGTATTATACGCACACGCGCGATAATCTCGCTCTGTTGCACGCAGAGCCTGGCCCCCAATGCAACTCGAGCGCGGCTGAAATATATGTGTCTGGAAAATATATGTTTGTACGCGAGTTGTATACGTGCTGAAAGTACGCACATACACACACACATGCCGGCCTTCACCCGCGCGCGAAAGGAACTACGAATTCAGTTCGGTGCGTATTTCGCGGCGTGACGTTAACTACGCGAGCTCGCACGCTCGTGCCTTCTCAAACGTTTTCTTATAATATATATATATCTCTCTCTCTCTCCCTTCTCGCTTCGTCGTACATATAATACAACGTAATACTCATTATATACATAAGGTTAAAGCATCGCGAAAACTGGCGAGTGCACAACTATATAATAAGAATCGCGCGAGATGCGCCGCGCAGATATCGGCCGATCGCGTCTAGCCTATAGCAGCGGTGCACGTAACTTTCGCCGTTTAGAGCTGTACGTGGAAAATATAGTCCGGATGCGGTGCCGATTTCCTGCAGGCCATCGTTATTATATTATATATTCTGCGTTGTTGCACCCAAGGCTGTACGCGGAGCGCGAGAAAATTTATAAAACGTTTTATCCCGCGAATATTTTGACACACGTGTGCTAAAGTCAGCGCTGTGCAGCGCAGCTCGGTGCGTCTTACATCCAGATACCAACACCTTCGTAATATGTATCCGCTGCTCCAGAGCTCACGCGAGGAACTTTCTCGGAGCTAGTGCTCGAAAACAATTTTTCCTTATAAGTGATTTATCGTTGATCCGATTTGCCGGGGTTCAGAGTTGAAGCTCACGAATTACATCTCTCATTGACAAGTTAATACATCAACAACGGGGCACTGTGGAAAATAATAATTTCCACTGTGAAATGAGAAATCGCGATTGTTTCGAGCCAGCCACTCGCAATGAACCTGGCGCAACGTTATGGGTGCCTCTCGCGCTCCTCTGGATTTTTATATATGTACGACGAGTTATGTGAATTTCCGACCGCACAAGCGAAAAAAGAGAGAAAGAAAGAAAAAAACGGATCACGATTGTCAGTCAATTTTTTGAAAGTGAAAAAGGGAAAGGGCGTGCGCACGAGTATTATATACATATAAATACACGTACACACGTTGTATCGCGCGCTCAGCTGAAGATTGTTACGCATTCGTGTATTATTTTTACGTCAAATATATACGACGGAACAAATTATCTTTCGCAGTCGCGGGACTCGCTCTGTGTGTGTATATGTTTTTTTTAGCGTTGGTGAAATTTCTCATACGCCGAATTAAACGATCGTTACTGGGAAAAATTTTCGTGGTGGTTCTTTTGCGCGTAACATTCTCTGTAAATATTATCATTCATGGGTTCATTACGGCTTTATAAATTTAATTGAAAAAGCGAGCGCAAATGGTTAGGAGTAGTTGGTGATTTTACGATGATTTGTCACTTGCTTAGTCAATCATTGCACTACTGCGCGCGCGAGAGTAAACAAGCGGCCGGAGTCGGTCGAGCGTAATCGCGTAAATTTTACAAGACTACCGTAAAGAAAATCCATAAATCAAGTGAAAATTTCATGCCGCTTTTAAAAATACGTTTCCTCGATGATATATACCTCGGACAAGGTAGATATTTGTACTGCGCTCTATACGAGATGTATCCCGAGTTATGTATCGGTGCGTATCGTATAGCCGTATTGTGTTCGCTTTCTCTGATGGATATATTATTTCGCGCGGGCATCTTTATCGATATCGGTAAAAATGGTAGATGTTTATCAGAAGATGCTTGGTTGCGCTCGCTACCAAGACGTACTAAATTCCTTTGACCTATATTTTTTCGCATTTCACTATTGAAACAAATAATTGCCAAACGAATGATCTGTTTACGAGTTCAAAAACGAAGATGAAAAAATAATTTTGCAACTCGGCTCAAAAGAAAAGATAATCTATAAACGAGACGCGTCCCTTGCCGCGTATGTAACAACAAGAGAGGCTGAGGCTAGAAAGGCGGCGCGAGCTCGCGCGTCAAAATTCCATTTATCTAGCTGCAGCGGCGTAACGAGAACAAGAGCTGATTCAAATGAGATTTTTTGTGCCTCGACTCAATGCCATTGCCAATTGTATAGCTATCCGCGCGTATACAATGCACATATTTCACCGCGAATCTTGTTACTTTTTTCTCTGAATATGAAAGTTATGTACACAGACACAGACACACTCACGCATTGCAAATAAGTCGTCGACACTGCGCCATCCGCGTGAATCACTCTATTCTCGCTCGTTCGCGAAAAAAAGTTGGCGTAATTCATAATCGCTCGATAAACAAAAACATCAATTGTACGCACCGAAAGCTTGGAGTATTTATCGAGAGCTTTAAAAAAAGCAAACACACATTCCCGCATTGTAAATTCGTGCTCGCGCGTGTATGCGGAGATCAAAATAAATGAGATTTTAACAAGTTTCAAGAAAATATAGATAATGAAATGCGACGATCGATCGATCAATTTTCCATTCGATTGGAGCATAATGACGAGATACCCTTTCAAATGGGACGAGTCGAGTTTAGCCTACACGACGCGCTGTCACATTAATCGCGCACTTTCTATTTATCGATTCATTTAGTCGACGATGGTATTAGCTTTTAGATTGGATATATGCTAATTTTGCAATAAATCCCTTATATAATAACGATGCCCTTGCATTATGAGATGCCACTATTCATCTATTTCATTGAATTTTTTAAAAGGTTTTTTTTCAATAATAAGTCAAGGGACGTGAATATCCGAAGCTTGAATAACTTGGTTTTTTATAGGTGACATGTAAGAGTGGCTGTTCTGCATTATTTACTTTTTAGTGAAATATTTATAAAAAAATGAACTAACAAATTACAGAGTGTTTATAAAGTCTATATAGCAAAGCAGGATAATAGCCAATCGAAGATGTTTATTTAATAAGCAAATACTGTGACCAGTTGTATGAGCTGTGAATCACAATGAGCATTAGAAAGTCGTACAGTCGTTTCACCGATTCGATAATCGGTATTCCCCTGGTACGAAGGGTGACTAAACACTTTGAAGTCGCGCACTTATTTGCTGGAAAGAAAATCACACCTCCGATTCTGATCGTGATAAACCGAAGAATAAACACATTTTCGACCAAATATAATTAGAATCTTGGGAACAAATCGTAATTAAAAATTTCACTGTATTGACTGTACGGTCTGGCGGTGGGAGCTTTGATAACATTGTACTCTTTGATTATAGCCGTTAAATTATTCATAAACCGGTATTTGTCGAATCAGCTTGAGAGAGTAAAAAAAAGTTTGCAATTTTTTTTATGAGTAGCTCTAATTAGTACTACGTATACACTTTTGACGTAAAACAGTATTCGATTTTCAAAGAGAACATAAAAAAGATCTATGACACAGTCCATGAAGTAATATCCTGTTTTCAAGAACTCTTTTAATTTTCATAGAAATTGATCGTTACCAATAAATCCACCCTCATATATAGATCAGCTCGCGGCTGAGCAAGCAAAAGTCTAGTTCAAATCTGCTCGGATTCGAACAAAGGATTCCACAACGGGCCCAAATAAACAAAACGAAAATCACGCATGTGTTCATAATATAATATAGGCGCGCGCATACGTTTATACATATTCGCGTGCACTCCACGCGCGTATAAATATAAGTATACGACGACGTATATAGAGCGATTAGAAAGTAAAAAGTTCCTGTATGTGTAAGTCTTTGGTCGCGAGCCTCGAGGCTCGCAGCAGCAGCCAGTTCAGCCGCCGCCGCGGGCGTAATGGAATCTCAAAGAGGTGAAATAATACACCGGTTGGCGAGCAGCTGCGCGGCAAAAAATCGCCGCATGCTAGACGCTTCTGGACCGATCTGTATGTTCGCGATGAAATGCAAATTATAAAGCAGCTAGATGTGCCCACGATCCGAAATGACCGATTCAGTCTCTGTATTCGATCGATATATGGAGTAGCACTTTTCCAAGCAGCCTGGCTAAAAAATACACGCACAATCGTGTATAGCTATGTGTGGCTTTATACACGCACGAGAGACAATGCCCGAGCGAATTGCGAAAGCATAATTCCAGGCGTACGCGTGCGCGCGCGTGGCCTGCGCTCCGCACCGTTGTTGTCTTGGGTATATCAGCAGCACCCATATAGGCAGGCCATACTCTCCAAGTGTCTTGTAAAAAGAGAATATCCTGTATGGGTGTATATAACGATTTACGCGTGTACGCCAGCAGCAGCTTATGGCAAATGGACTCGAAAAAGGTCAGTGCACGACGCTCGAGCGGCGTTTGCCAATCGCGCGTCTATGTAATATGTATACGCACTGCTTTTGCCGCTTATGTATGCGCGATGATTTGGAAACACACGACCGTACGAGCTTGTGATGTGTTAAAAACTCCGTGACTATGAGTCTCTTATTATTTAGCCTCTCAACGGGGTGTTCCCCGAAACTTCTCCGCGCGTCTGTATATAGGCGAGCTTTTGGGCTCTCGGCGCGACGCTGACGCTCCGGAACCGTAATCATTTTTTTCTCGCGAGCGTCAATATCGCGTTCGCCAGCTTCCTTGGCCAAATTGAATCGCGGCAGCTTGCACGTGTATAAAACATGTGGGTACGAATACGCGAACGTGCATACGCGCATATTAATTAAAATTAACGTGCCTACAAGGCGAAAATTAGAAATGTTGTTCGGCACTCTGCGTACTTTATACTTTCACTTTCGCCGCGCGGTGCACTGCTGCTGCTGCCACTGCTGCGCCGAACGAGCGAGCGAGCTGGTGCACCGGTGGCGGCGGCGCGCAGCTCAAAAATTTAACACATCGGAAGTACTCAAACACATCCATGCTGCAGCAGTCTCTTTATGCACGCGGCATGCGCATTCGCGCAGAGGCATACATATACTTTTGCCGCATTGCCGCCGCCGTGGTGTCTATGTTGTGTGCGAAATCATAACAATTTTATTTTCTTTTACATGTAGCTCCAGTACTGATTTCAGTCATTGAACTGCCTATTTCTAATGTACCACCACCACGCGAGCTCCTTTCGATGCTTCACGCAAGCATTTCCATAATATAAATTACAATAAAAGCGATATAAAACGAGATGATGCTGCGTGCCAATGAATTTCTAATCGCGATCCTTGGCTGCATTATTTTATTGATAATAATTGAAACATATCGGAACGCAGCTTTTATCATTGGCGCCAATCACCGATGAGATGCCTGCTTGAAATTTCATTGCCGATTTCACGACCGAGAATGAGCGAGAGAGCTTTTACGCTCGTTTTTAGACGTGTATTTCCTCATACTTTTCAAACGCCATGCCGTAATAGGATAACAAAAAAATAAAATCATTAACTCCTCGGCATTGAGTGGCTTTAATTGAAGGTAAAATAAAATACTTTAATTCAGCTGTCCTTCGATGAATCGAGTTCGGCCCATCATCATCGTCGTCGTCGTTGTTTTTGTACTCGTATATAAAAAAAAGTCCCACAGCCCCGCGATCGGAATTGTCTTTCTCTCGTGTGCGAGTAAAGCTGACATATAATAACTCAATACGAAAAGTTATGTGTGGCGGAGCTGCAACGATACAACACGTATAGCTGCTGCCTAGCCCACGACAACCTACAACGAATCGACGTGTGGATGTTGTATATCGAGACTCTCGAGGTATATATCCGTGCGCGACCTTGGCTGAAAAATCTCTCGAGTATGTGAGCTTTCGCGCGCGCTCACGCAAAACACACAAACACACACAGACAGACTCATGTAAACGCGACTGGTATAAGAAGAGACCACCGCGACTCGGCTCTAGTATACACCCACGATTATTGTACGATATTTTTTCGTCTCGCTTTTGCATATTACGACTCGACGCGTTACAATAATATGTGTAACAATGAGATGAAGTATCGGAGGTAGCTACGTGCGCGCGAGAGAGGAGACACGCCAGGAGAAGAGTAGGAAAAAGACGCTCGGCGGTGAATGTGTATGGTACACTTTCGCTTTTTTCTCGTGTAAGTGTCAAGTTCGAAATGAGAAAATTTATACGCGTATACGCGCAAGTACCGATCTCGGTGCGGTGGTCCTTTTTACACTTTTTACACATTCGCTCGCATTATAATACGTACGTACACACTCGGTATACATTCATCGAGAATAAATGAGAAAAGTTTTGCTTTATACCCGTGTGCGTATACTTGTGTGTATGTTGTAGCATAATACTTATAAGTGTGGAGATAGAGCGGGTTTACATACATACACACGAAGCGGAGAAAGAAAGAGTAATATAGCTTATAGCAGGCAGGAGCAGACCGAGAGCAGTATAGACCCCCCCACCTCATGGTTGAAAAACGGCACAAGTGCGCTCGTCGCCGCTGCTGCTGCTGCTGTTGGGGCCCGGTCTTTCTCTCTCTACAGCCCCGTATAGAGTCCCTCTTTCTCTCTCTCTCGCCAGAGCTCGGCTATAGGTTATAAAGGACCGTTGCTGCTCCAATCTGACTGCACTCTACCAGTGAAACTCAGCGAGGACCGTTTATACGTTATACCGATCGTATACACATCGTTATACGTATAGTATACATCGGTGCTTCGAAATCTTTCCTCTTCTGGTTTTTTTTTTTAAAACTGTTTACCTGTATAAAACGTGCGACCCTCCCGAATCAGTGTGACAGTTGATCGACGCTGTTATTTCATTTTTGTTTGATTTTGTTAGTGCCTTCAGATAGATCCAACATGAAGATCACATTTTTGGTAAGTTTAACTTTGACATTTTTTAATAATTTCTTTCGACTATTTTCATTCTTTCGTTCTGATCGGGGGCAATATATAATTCAATCGATGCGCGTTTTACCTTTGGTCATGAGTGATGCGTCGAAAAATTACGTGTTTCTTTTTCATATTTGGACAAAAAAAACTATTAATATTTGAGGTTTTGTGACGTTATGCATAAGTGATGTTGCGCTTCATATGTATCAGCGACTCTCGTTAAAAAAAAATTTTATAGAAAACGTCGATGCGGCGAAAATATAATTCGATCGGCTTAGCGATCGATACCGATCTCCGCGCGAACCTCCGCGTGCGAGTCAGCTTGCAGAGCTCTTGTAAGTGCACATAATACCGGCATCTCTCCTCGCGCAGTAATCTTTTAATTTTAACTTACTCTTGCTCTCAGGCAAGAAAGGGTCCATTACTTTCTTCTCTCTCTATGTGAACGCGCGAGCTCGTGTAATGTACGTGTGCGAGTGTAGGCCACAGCGAGCATACGTAAACGAAGGTATTATAGGCTCGCACACGCGCGCGCGACTCAACACACAAAAAAGCCGCGCGATTATGTGTGCATGTGCGAGTATAAGCGAGAGCATGCACCTTACGCTTTGGAGAGTCTCGGTCGGAGATCGGTTCGTTCGTTCGTTCGCGTTCGTTCGTTCGTTCATCGTCGATCTTCGACTTTCACGCGAATTCTCAGGTCTCCTTTTTACAATCGACATTGCGCGCACTTGCACACACACACACACACACACACATAGGACGACTATGTTCATATATACTCTCTTACACACACAGGCATATATGTATACACTTATACTTTCGTTGTCGTTTTTTCCCTTATCTATCTTGGCGCATGATGCTGCCGCCGATGCTTTTTTTCCACATGCTCGTTTTACGATCTCTTACGCAACGTAGCGCACTTATACACTTACAAATGTATGTACATTTCATATATAAATAAGCAAATGTGTATTTGTATACAGATGCTCGTGCAAAGACGTACACACACACACACCGATACACGCAAAAACACTCAGTAAATACGTACACACAGACACACTGCAGAGACGAGGTATATATCGGCTTTGCGAAATTTTCACCGATTTTTTCGCTACTCTCTCGCAACTCGTAATTGTGCGCTCGTCATATATACGCTATATATATGCGCCGCGAGAGAGTAGCTGCTGCTGGCGTACAAGCGTATATAGTAGCTCGAGGTATATATGTAGGATAGAGAGGTTGCCGATCGCGTACGTGTGCTTTTAAGGGGCAAAGGACTCGCGTGACTCTCGGTTGATCCATGCTGCTGCCGCTGCCGAGGCGAGCGCGGATGAAGCTCCCGTGGGATTTATTCGTTATAAATATACACGTGCATGCAGCTCGTGGCAGATGAAGCAGTAGTAATAGTAGCAGTAGCAGCAGTAGTAGTAGTAGAAGTCGGTGTTAACGTTACTTGGCTCTTATTTCGCGCCGCGATATCGAGAATACACACTCGCACGACCCGGAGAGCCAATGATTGTATTTGTAATAAATTTTGCACCAGAACGACAGATCAAAACGTTTTCCGTGCGCTCGCAGTTCGGCCATGTGTGTGTGTTCACATTGCTGCATTGCACACACACACACGTAGATCAGGGCTTTTATTTATAATACTGCACTGCACGCTTCACAGACTCTTGGAATAATATATGTGTATAGAGACTGCGCGGCGCGCAGTCTACGCCGAGAGAGTCGAAGTTTTATGTAAACGATATAGACGAGCGGACTAAAATTATGCGAAAGTGAACTTTTGTCTCCGCCAAGTATTATAAAGAAAATGTTCTCTCTCTCTCGCTCTATGTCTGCTATGCGCATACCTGTAATTCATTACGTGACCGCGACTTATAAAAGTTGAGAAAAACTCACGTGGCTGCTGCTGTCGTTCGTCGCAGCGCTTCTTGCTCTTTTTTCCTCTCTGTTTTCTTGGAAAATAAACAAAATAGTGTCTAATTCGTGCTCGTAAAAACTAACCTTCCTCATATTAAAAATAAAACAAAAAATAATAATGATAATAAAAAAGAAGCGAGCGAAGGAAACTTTCTTAAGTACATTATAATATTCGTGCGCGGAAAGCTCAGTCGTCGACGACGACGCGACGACGCGCGGAAATTAGCATGCCGCTCGCGCCTCACGCTCGTCTCGTTTACAATCCTCCTTCTTCCAGCAGCGGCAAGCAATGGCCCATTAAAAGGCCAGCAACGCTGTTTTTCCGTGAAAACGAAAAAGTACAGCTTCACCAGGAGCTGCCTCTCGGTATACGAGGATCGCGTCTTTATTGTTGTTCTTTGGCGAGTGAATACGTCTATAACTATGCGTTAACATCGGAAAAGTGTTGCGGTAAAAAAATTTTTTTTTCACGCTTACGTACGGCGTTTTTCGCTGTTCCGTCTCGGGTGAAAACCCATGCATACCAGTACGTACGTATACACACACACACACGAGTAAAAAGGCGAAGGAAAAAAAGGCGCTTCATTGTATCATACACGGACGCGAAGTATACGCTCGCGCATACCTTATACACCGCGATATGTGTAAAGCGATCGGTGCGTGTCGACGCGTATCACTACGTGACGCGAATCTGTCGCGTATATATATCTTATGAACATGCCGCGCACACATCCGCGATATTTGTCGCAGTCCACTGCGTGTCGCAAATATAAACATATTAATTTATTAATACATATGGCGTATACATGTATATGGAAGTCTTGAGTGCGCTGCTAGTGGCTAGAGAGAGAGAGGATTGCGTAAATTAATAATGCGTTTTCACTGGATTGCGTCGCTGCCTGGACATTGACATTGCGTTCGCGTGCAGAGTGTGTGTGTGTGTGTTTCCAACAGCAGCAGCAGGAAGGCAATTGCGCCAAGTGACTTTATGAGCGCGCGCTAAGCGAGAATATTGACCCGCGCGTGCGTGAGTAACGAGTCAAATAGTTTTCACCATGAATATACACAGCTGTGGCAGCGGCAGCAGCAGCAAAAGTCGTAATGTAGCGGATTATCGATAGCGTTGATCGGCCAATTGACAGTATGTGTGTGCGCGCGTGTACATATACTGCTGCGCAACTGCTGCACATAAACACACGTGAACACGTACCCACACATGCGTGATATATTTCTATACAAGTTTGCAAAACGTGTTTACGGTGGCCGAATGCAAATTGACGAATAACCGCCTGCCACTGTGTGTGTGTGTGTGCAACAAATAGTATAATGTGTGAACTTTGCCAAGAACTTTATTACCGACAAATCATGAACAAAGTTCGAGAGCTGATATTTTTATGACCATCGGGTCCAGTGCCACGAGCGCACGCATGATAGATCGGTATGCGCGATCAGCGCGTATTTGCGTGCATACCCTGGCTGGTTCTTTACTTATCGGTCAGCGCTCGAACCTTCGTCGTCGCTAGTGTGCGTTGATTTATCCGCATTTTCCATTCTTCGCTACTTCACTGAAAAAAAGGTCTTAAATTTATGCAGATTATTGTTGAGTTGGACGTTGAAATTAAAGTAACCAATGCTAAAATCATATTTAAGGTACTTTTACGTGAATTTTTTTGTTAAAAATCGATGTATTAGTACTGATTTAAACTGCGCAAAAATCCAATCACTTACCTTATTTTAGATTCAAATTTGAAAAAATAAATTATTTTAAATAAATATTGTAAAAGTTTGATTGCAAATGCATGCTTTATTATGGATTGTACAATAAAAAGATGAAGATTCAATCATAATTGAAGCCAGCATCCACCACTAGATGGCGAGTACCTTTATCTGTATAAATCTGCAAGTGGCAAAGTCAAAAAACTCTATAAGTCAAAATACGGTATTTAACGAAATTTACTAGCCGCACTCTAAGCAAATTAGGTTTCTCTGTTCACCCTGTAGCTTTGATATCAGCTTTTACTCCAAATTTAATCTCATCAATTTTGATTAAACTGCTCACAAGTTTATAAGAATTCAATCAGAATTAATGCCAACATTCACCACTAGATGGCGAGTGCCTTCATCTGTAAATCTGCATGTGGCAATTAAGTCGAATAATTGTATGAGTGAAAACATGGTAATTAACAAAAATGACGTTGGATTTTCTATATTTACAATATCATAGTCGTATGTGCCACATAGACCGAGCGTATAAGCTTTCGTCAAAAGTCTCCGCTTCTGTCTCTTGCGAATCGATGCCCGTAAGTAATAGCGCAGATGTGTGCATTACGCGCGCGCATAATATAACGTGCTCCAACATATGATATAGCCTAATTACCCATTCTTCGCTTATATAATCGACCAAGTCCCTCGAATACGTACACATGCAGCTCATGCTGCACCGAGATCAGTATTATTATATGGCTCTCGGGGTTCCGCGCGATTCTTTCAAATCTCGACTGCACACGCGGGAAATTTTCGCGCGATTTTCCCACACACGTACTCACATACCCGTGTTATACATTCGTGTTTCGGGCCCCGATCCCGGATGTGTCTCTTTCTTATAAAATCTTTTCGAATATAATCCGAGCAGATTCCACGATTTTGTGGGCGAGAATAATTTTTTCATATTATGCTCGCAACGAAGCAAGGTTGTTGCCATGGAATGGCACATTCAAAAATTTTAATAAAAGAGATTAGATCTCGCTAAAGAACGACGACTCGTGTTAAATTTTCATTCAATCATGCGAATTCTTCTAATTAACAAAAATGACCAATGAAGTAAATGGAAGGAGATCGGCAAGTTTGCACATCGCGCACTATGTTGTGCATTATACGTATACAACTGCTCGATATATAATACGAGTAATACCACGTAAAAATTGCGCAACTCGCGTTCGCGTCGCAAGCCGGGTGGAGTTTGTCCTACTTTTTTCCTCTCTTTCGCTTTCGCGAGAACTTGCCAGTGTGCGCGGCGCATATTATATATGTATAACACACAATATATACATACACAACCGTTCGTCTACAGATCGATCCTTGCGCGAAGCAGCCCGTACAGTTTTCGCGCGCCCAGTCTCACATAATATATAACGCTCGAACCGCAGCTATATACTTAAAAATCGTTGGTCGAAATAACCGCAGCAGCTATAGCTAGCTGCACCGACACAAAAAGTGCGCGCAAATTGATACTTTTGGAATGGGAAAACGGGTGGGGAGGAGCGTTTGCGAAAACTTCGATTCATTAATTAACGATATTTTTTAGTTTCTCGAGTGTCGGGCTTAGCCTATGAATGTGTGTGCCCGAGGCATGCGGACACGCAAAAGCACATCTCTTTCTCGCGCGTCGATGCACCGTACTGTCAATATAATAATGCATAATAACGCCATGCGCGCATGGAGCGATCGCATATATTGTGTGTACCATGCTCGTGTGCACCTCAACGTGTGTGTGGGAGAGAAATTAATCTATTTGCGCTCAAGCGCACATTATATTATGCGTTAATTGCAAAATTCGCAGGCCTATGATGCAGCCCTCGTGCATGGCACACACAATATAATAATAAAAGAGCCTATCATATAATAAAGATATAAGTTATGTCGGTTAATTTTTTTCTCTTTCCTTTCACACAGGAAAAGCTTCTTCCTACTCTTTTCTCTCTCTAAGCTTACGCGAATTCGCTTAAAATGTGTACGTGTACGTTCGAGTGAGCTCGCCAAGTATAATAATCGCTTCGATATGTATTAACGCTCGAGTACGCGTGAGCTTTTTCATTGTAGGCATGCGTTAATTCGAAGAAGTCCGTAAAGTGTATGTAACGCACAAGGAAGCGATCACTTTTTTCACTTGTGGGCTCGAGTTAATACTTTGTATATTTTTTATTGTATATATTCATGTGTACATACGTATTCGTATTACACGATTCGACTGGCTATTGGCAATTGGATGTGTGTGAGCAAAGACGCGCCGATTCCGCATGTACAACTACGCCGATACCTCGATGTGCATGCATGTCTCGTGATAGAAAAACCCTTCCTTCGCCGAAGCATCGCTCCGCACACGTGGCTGCTTGTACGTAACAAAACCAGAGATACACACACGTTTCATACACGTGTGCAGGTATACGCGAGGAAAAATCAAAAGTGAAGGGTTCGATGGGCATATATGGGTATCATCTTGCGCTGCAGCGTTAACGCTGCAAGTATAATACGTGTATATAACGTGATCCAGCCGCGGGATGAGCTCGCTTTAATTGACTTGGTACTATGCTCGCTTGAACTCGAGGCCTGTATATATACGTAGTAGCTTTAGCCTCGCGAACACACAGGTTGGAAAACATCGTATATAATACGTAACGTAGGTTCGCGCGCGGGTGCGTACGCGCGGATGATTAAGCGATTTATCGTGTTTAAACCGCGAAAAATGTAGTAAACCAAGCGCCCAACGTGATGAAACTGTATTATATTATTGTAGACTTGGCGTCAATCGTATCGGTCACGAGAGCGCATAATAATAATTATATGTATGCACAGTGCACACGTGCGGCAGGAGCGAATATAATTATTTTTCTGGCATTATTGATGATGTTTCTGCGGCGCAGTTGTCCTTCTCTGTGCCGAGTCTCTACATATATAATGTATACTTGCTCCTCCGCGTGCCAATTGTAATGAACGAACTTTACAATGATTTATGCGGTGCGAACTATTGTTTCGATTTATATATCCATAATTGCGCAACGCGTTCGAGGCGTAAAAGTTGCTTCGATAACTGCACTGCTGCAGTTGCTGCTGCGCGACCCACCACGCGCTACCTTTGTTTTGCGCATTTATCTATATATTCAATGAACCTTTAGCGATATTTCATTTACGCTGTAAAGCCGCTACCACCGCCGCACTCGATGAAGCTTCACGTTTGCGTGCGGATATTTCACTTTCCTTTCGCTCGACAGTGACCGTGAAAACGAAAACGCGCGAAAAGGAAAAAAAAATGTCAACCGATAATTGTATTCTTCTCTCCTCTGTGGTTTTGGTCTCTCGAAGAGTCGCTCGTCACAGAGGCGTGCGCGCAACTACGTTTGCCGCGACGCGAACTTCAACTTTTCTTCCCGCGCGCACTCGAGGGAGAGAGCGAGTAAATTTTTGTTCGAAGAAATTTCGCACGCTTTGTCAACGAAACGCGGCTTTTTTTGTCCTCGATTGATTGTCGCGGTCTCGAGTTTGGTACTTGTTCAAATTACGTTAAGCACATAAATTCGGTGTTTTTTTGTCCGTAAGCGAGAAAGGCAAAAAAAAAAAAAACGTTCGAAAGTGAAATTATGCAGTTTACTCCGGATATACCGTGGTAAATGCCTGTATGTAAAGAGCAGGTACTTGGCGTTCATATCCTTATGTAAGAATGTACATACAGCAGTAATTTCGACGTTTAACAATGCAATGTATCGAGCTGTAACACACCAGAGAGGTTTAAACTTTGTTATAACGAATATAAGTAAATGGGCTCTCGCGGGGAAGAGGCCTAAGGGCAATGAAGCGGAGAGACAACAACAAAAAAACGAAAAACCAAGAGAATAGCTGCACATCGTACAAACGGCGTACATTACGGAGGAGCTAAGTAAAAAAAAAGAAAAGGAACGGCAATAGTCGGGAGTTTCGAGTTTCTTCCGCCGTGTATCGGGGGGCATAGAGCACGAATTGCGAAGAAGAAGCTCGGCCGCGAGTCGAGGCAAGGATTCGAGCCGTTTCGACTGCGAGATAGAATCTTTGCTTCGTATAACCGCGGCGCACAGCGCACACACACACATAGTCGCAAGTATTACGAAAGCTCCTTGGGTTGCATCTTATAAGTGCGAGTGTGTTTCAGCTGTATACGGTATACAAACTAATAAACATAATGGAAGGAGGTAAGCGAGGCCCGAGCTGCAGTGCCGCGCCACATCGCCTTTGCTGCCGCTGCTGCTGCTGCGCTTAGCTTTCTTCCTTGAGAAGAGCCTCGAATGTCACGATCGACCATTACCCTTTCTCTCTCTCTTTCTCCGCTCTGTCTGCGTGTGTCTGTCTGTGTGCCGTATATATATCTGCGAGGTGAGATCTCTGCCGCGGCAACAGTAGCAATCGCAGCAGCAGTGGCAGCAATGGGAGAGGAAAATTGACGCTCCACGCGCGGAAAGCTACCGTATATGATACGTCGCGTTGTGCATAAGTGTGTCTATAAACTCTCGCCATCATATGAGAGTCGGTCGAAAAATTGAATCTCGCCGTCGGATTTTCTTATAATGCGCTGCTGGCGGTACATAGGACAATGTAATCGACCTAAATGAGACGATGGAATTGTACAGGCCGAGCGGGGCCGCTCAGCTTCGTCTATAATAAAATGAATTAATAAAGTTCCTAATTTATGCGCGCACTGCTCAGTGGGAACTGCACAGTACTACCACACACACACACACACACACACACACACACGTAGTTATATTTAATGCGCCCGCCGCCGCCGCGTATTGCACTGTGCACAATAGAATCTCGCTCGCGCATATATAGTTTCACTTTTAATTAAGAATATCTTGCATTATAAACGCGCGTGTCCCGATTTATCATTAAAAGCACACCAACACAGACACACACGTAAGCCTCAGCAGTAGTATTGTTCAGCTCTGCAAGATTCACTACTTCATTGTCCCGATTCGAGGCGTAAATTCAGCCTACATAATATAATATTCGTGTGAGCTATATACAGTCGACCACTTGACATTTCAATATGAGGAGCCGATATTAAAGCTGTATACCAAAACGATGCGCGGCCCTTGCATACGATGTGCCTTATATACAACACAACTCCAGCCCAGCAATGACTTACGGACGAACGGAGTGAGAGCATGCGCTAGCCAACGCATACAAATACACCTCGAGCAGCGTCGACATTGCCGGTCAAATATATATAATAATATATATGGATTACCCGAGCGATGCCCGAAGAGCTTAATTGGCATGTGCTCCCTGGCGCACTTCGAGCGACTGAATTTTCGATTCGCGATTTTGCATTGTACCGGGGGGCTTATGCGACTTTAATTAGTTCTAATCTGCTGAATGATCGACTCTATGTGTGTTTGCGTGTGTGTACGCATATGTTATACACAACTGAATCCCGACTGTGACACGCAACTGCACAATTCTTGCCTTACTGCCGGCCATTGGTTATATAGAGAAAGAGAGAGAGAGAGAGAAAGGGAAAAAATCGAGTAACATTAATGCGACCGAGTGTCGCAAGATGCGATCGTTAAACACCAACGTCTTATACGTATGCGTTCGGTAGAGGGTTACTCGGACAGCTCGATATTAAAATTTCGCTTCTACATTCTCAAGTCATTTTTGCGCGAGCTACGTATGCAGCTGAAATTTTCGATTTACGACTTCTGGACAATTTATAAATTACACTTAAAGAACTTTGATATAAGCACTACTGCACAACATGGATTAAGTTGCATTGAGAACGATTTTAATTAAAAGATTGAAAAATTCAATAATTGGGTAATAAACTTTCGATTAAATTTAGAGCTTTTCATTGCTTCTTAAGAGTAAATAGAAATTTTTTAACGGTAACCGATATGCAACCCACATTGCCGAGGTGAAACGTATAATTTTTAAACCCGAAAAAACCGACCACTCTCGGCTGTCTCGTATTTACTCGCCGATTACGATCGTCGATCGACTTACTTTTCCAGTCGCGAGTCGAAACAGTATATCCTTTTGTAAAGTAATCCATTGGTCTAAGTGTATCGATAGACGTTATATATATTATAAAAATAAGTCGAACGATTTGTTCTCGAAGGCCGCGGCCAGGATATGATACGACGCGTGTCCCCTCGCATAATATGTAAATGTAGATAACCTATTGCGCGAATATTTGCTCGACTTGACCGACTTATAGAATTTTCCCTCGTACAATTCAACGTATAATGCAGCTCTGTAAGCGCGACATTATAAAGTGAGCCGAAGGTTCTGCAGTACGTGTGTGTGTGTGTATTTTTATATATCATAAAAAGCGATTGATCGACTACGGAGAGAAAAAAAATTTTATACCGATCACGACGTGCCGAGGAGAGAGAGAAAGATTGTTTATCGAGATCGAGGATTCGAGACCAGAACTGATAATTGGCATTGTTGCGCAGCCACGTGTCAAATTAGCCGCCGGTACGTATTAATTTTCGCTTTCAATGCGACTTTGCGTGACGCCGAGCAATTCAATTTACCTTTATACATCCTATGTAATAAGGAATTATGAGTGATAAAACACTCTGCGCGTGCACGAGAGAGAAACAGAGCTTTTTTGCGCGTTTTAATGACGAAAGTTGGCTTTTTTTTCTAATTTTTGTAGAAAAATATTGTCCGCAAATTGCTCGAAGGTAATTAATTGATAAGGTCGCACACATAGATTCAGCAGCCCCTTACGTAAGCTGTAAATCGTTTAAATTTTTCGCCCGACCGAGTGAACACACGCAGACACACATTCACGTGGGACCGATCGGTATATAATTGGTATAACGATACTCTCGCGAGCACGTATACATAATACGAGCGAAATCGATGAATAGTGCAAAATGCGATACTTGCCTACCGCACGCAAAATTTTTCCACCCGGCACATATCTGTAAATGTATAAAGATCGAATTATACAACGATCTTTGAGCGATCGAGTTTACAACGTAGTTGTGTGCGTTTCGGTATGCGGATCGGCTCGACGATCCAGTCACCGCAACGCATGTATTATATACAATATGCCGCAAGCTCAGCCCAATCAGGAGAGTTGAACCTTGTACCTCGCCGCTTGTTAAATTGACTCCTCTATATACACACACGCGTAAACACAAAACTCTCACAAAGAAAGGTACGTGTACGATCTATCATACGCACATACGCGAGCTGACTTGTCATTTTTTCCCCGATCGCAATGCCACATTTAAATATAAATATCGTGTACCAGCAGATCGATTTGGAATTGGTTTCTCAACCGCGCTCGATCGCGTAGGTGGCTATAGTTTTACGCGCGGCACGGCGTGGCAAGGCTGGCTGGCTGGCGCGTTATTACAAAATATTCATCAGCGTGCGATCGGCCGGGGCCGGGACCGCCGCTGCCGCCACCCATAAACCATAATTTTTCGCAGGCTTCAATCTGCAGCGCAGTATGGCAATCGTTATAGTTTCTGCGCGCGCGCGCGGGGCGAGATAGAAATTCCTTCGAGTATAATACGATCGCTGCGGCGCGTAATTAACTACGCGCGCCCGGCCCCGGCAATACTTAAATCTCAGAGCGAATATGTGCCTGAAATTGTAACGCGCGCGTTATTATGACTTAACTTCGCCACGCAAATACATGTAACGCGTACACTGCGTCTCACTGAGATCGCGAAACTTTTCGCGATCTTCGACGCGCTCGTCTATGCATAATATGGCGCTGTAATACCACTTCTCGAGTAATACGGTTCGCACCACCTAGTTTTGAAACGGGACTCGGGAGGAGCTCTTATTACGAAGCAGCAGCCTCATATGTGTGTATGTGTGAGTATAATAATATCTGCTAGGGAAATCCGCAATCGGTTACACGACTCACGCCCCGTCATATTATTACACATACACACATATGTTTGGCACACATGCAGCGCGAGATGAGTATGCAGGATTTTTCGTACGTTGTTACGTGTTATAATATAAGATCAGCTGCTGCTGCTGCTGCTGCGCACGTGTGAATAAGTATGCGCTTTTCCGTACGTATTATACGTGTATATTGTACCGCTTTGAGCGAGTCTATGTATGCATATGGTGTGCATTTAATATGGAGCATAGAGCGAAATCGACGCACACTTATACACATCCATATGTACGTCTAGTGCAGATACACACACACGTATTATAGTTTGGTATACACGAGTCGAGTGCAGCCTGGTGGGTGTTTATAGTGTCGTGCGCGCCGTGGGAACCGCTCGACGGTCTCTCTCATATTGAACAGCACCGAACCTTCCTATTCGTCTGTGTGTGTACGTATAGGTGCATACTGCACACTAGGTGCTGCGGTCTATGTGCATTTAAACGTACATACATATATTTTATATATATCTCATACACACACACACACACGGTGCAACTAGATATGTATTCGTGTTCGCTATAGTACTGTAAATATATGTGTGTAATATACAGTAGCGACCAAAAGTTTTGCATAATGCCAACTGGTGCTATGTTGCTGTTTTGTCGGGGAGCCGCTATGTCGTGTAGCTGCTGCTGTTAATGCTACATCTCTATATAGCGGGAAAAAGTTCGAAAACTACATATTGCGATTGTGTGTGGGATGACTTGGTCGCGACTCTCTGCGGGCGAGCGCGTCGAGGAAATTTGTTGTTTCGCGCGCATTGTTCGTGTTCCGCGCGCTGCTGGCTCTTTCACTTTTTATTTTTATCAATTTAAATTTTTTCGTTGTTTAGAGTACAAGGAGGGGAAGGGATCGTCGTTTATCAACGCGGAGAACGTGTAATTGAAAATTGCGCAAATAAGTCGCGCGCGATCGGTCTTGTATGTATGCGCGCAAGTGTGTGTGTCAATTCTTTTTCTCTTCCAAGTCGATATAAGTTTACGGCGGAGGACATTCTTCGTCTCGTTGTCGTTTTTTACCGGTAAAATGATATATACACAGGCGCACGATCGGCCGATCGCTACGAGATACGGACATTTGTTGCAGCTAGTATGTCACATCGCGCGAACACACCCATGCACGCACAATATATAATACATTTATATACTCGCCGAGCTGTAGTTTTATATTATTTATCGTAAAAAGGGTTCCAGTAGTTTTGCATCTCTTTCGATGCATATCGCGGCATGAAAATAGTTACAACACGTCCACATGCGTGCGTAGCTATCTCGTCGTCGTCTATGTACACATTGTTGTGTACGTGCATAATATGTAATACGTCGCTCGTCTTTGGCGAAATATGTCCAAGTATATATATATGTGCAAGTAGTATACCGAGTAAGGAAGAGGTGTGCCCCGCGCGCGAGTCTGTTTTGTCTCTCGACATCGTACGTATAATGTATAGCAGAAAAGAACGTCTCTCGCGTTTATTATGCGCCTTCGAACGTGTGCACGAGAACGAGACTTCCACACGCTTCGCATAAAGCTCGCGCTGTCGCTACTCTACCTTGTCGAGTTCTTTGATCTTGGCGCCAGGTTTTTCCGTATTTTTCACTCCCTCTGCAGCATACACACGTGCGCGAACGTACACAAACACCTATAAACTGCAGAATGTATGTGTCTATTTTGTCTTATCACTCTGAGAACGGGATTGCGATTTACATTTTCATATAGCTCGGCGGCAGTATTTTTGCGAATGTTACACGGCGTGAAATGGCAATATTACGTTTTATACGCGCGAGTTATTAATTCGAACTCGTATATTATGTTTTTCGACTCCTAATTGGAATTTAATTGTGCACCGTAGCTGCTGCTGCTGCTGCTGCTGCTGTAGCAATGTTTACGTACCCATGCGTTTTATGTACACCCGCGTTAAATGCACATGACGAAGGTACTTTTTTTTTATAACTATATTTCTAATTTGAAGCCAACTTAACTCGTATGTGTGTGTACATACTGTACGAGCTGCTGGCAAACAGAGTCGCGTTGGCTGAATGCACTCGCTGTACGTAGCACGCCTGCATGGCTTTTTAAATTGAGCCAATTTTCGCTGCGAGCAGCTCTCCCAGCCAGGCGCGCGCAATCATCGCGTCGCTTATTTACCGCGCGCGCCAACAACACAATGAGCGACTTTTCCTCCTCGCGCGTTTCGTTCGTTCTTTTCTTTTCGCTTTTATCGCGGCGATACAATATAACCAATTTCCAAATGATCGCGGGCCCGATCGGTTCTGATTTTCTTACAATTGATTTTCGGACAATCCTTATGGTTACGACAGATTTACCTAGATATGTGTGTACGAATGATTCAGCTCGCCGTTTGCGGATTCGCGTGGTGCATACAACACGTTACGCGCGGAGTATGGAATTCTAAAAGCCCCGCAAGAAACGTTCACTTTGTGTTCTTAAAAAGATTGACCGACATTTCGGAGTAGCTCGTAAGCGAGGTGTCCCCTCTTAGCTCGTTACGTCACACACACAGACTACTGCGCTGCTATGCTACCGGTATGCGCTTTATAGCAGAGTGCAAGTGTGAACACATAGCAGACTATAAGGCGTTGGACTTTTAATTTTCCACGAAAAAGTCGCACTACATGTACGCGCAAAAAAACGAGAGAGAGACAGATAAAAATCGCACCTGAACGTACGATCGAAATGGCACACGTACTTTTATACTCTTTCTTATTTCGTGTATATGTGTACTGCTATACGTGTGGCATTATTAGAACAATGGAATAGAGCAAGGGCAGGTGGCTCTCTCGCTTTGGGCTTGTACAGCCGCGGCGGGCGTATTTTTCAACTCACGATTATTCTCTCCTTATTCTGCGCTGTAGTATATAGCGTGTGTGTGTTTGGCGGGATTGCATGCGATTTACGGAAGGTTTCCATCAGCTGCAATAAATGTATACACGTACACATGCTGCGAGTAACGCAAGGTATAAATTCAAGTGTCGCTGCGCGCGCGGCGCGCGTTACTGTTTTAATTTGGTTAATCCTTGTTATAAGGCCTCTGCGCGCACTGCTGTGCCGGGGCATGCATAATTGAATCGAACAATTGGATTCGTCGATGTGAAACTACGCGCGAGCCCCGGCATGCACGGGTTTCATCAAAATTGATGAATAGAAAGAAAAAAAATCACGAGAGCTATAGCTGCGCGGAGCTTTTCAATGGAAATAATGGCACGTGTAGTATCGGTTGCATACGCGTATTCCGCAACAATCGGTTTGGCGCGCGCATCTCTCTCTCGAGGAAAAAAGTTGAACTGTACGCAGTAGCAGCTCAGCCGGCGAGGCGCATATTTGACGATCACTGATTCTTATCGCATTGATCCAATTATTTTTTCCCATAAGCTGCGTGTATATAGCTATGTAGTATAAACATATATAGACAATCGACAGTCATACAATGTAATCTACTGGCGCGCGTGGAGTAGCTCGCGGGACCTGGACGCGTGCGTTCCCGTGCAGCGAATTTGGCAAGCGACGAAACACACACATACATCCATAGACAGCTACTGCAGATTCGCGAATCTTCGCATAATTCCCACCTGCGACTTTCACTCGCTCTTGTATACTACTACGTATACGTCGGTGAAAAACGAGTAGCGACTACTAAACGCGGAGAGACGCGCATGCATACCCTACGGCTCTCTCGCGCGGTGAGATATGTATAGCATCGAGCAAAAGACAGCGTTTATCCTAATCTGGGAGGCAAAACAAATTGTCGAACTGCAGTACTGCCTACGTGCCATCGCTCGTAAAGAGGCGAAAGTTTTTTCACCCGTAACCGACGACGACGACTGCGACTGCGACGCGATCATCTTATAGCATACATTGTTCGCTCGAGAATCATATATTTTCGCGAATTTTACGCGAAGCTCGCGTAGTGCAGCTATATAATACGCGCGCGCAATAATTGGCCTGGGAAATCATCGTCATCGTCGTCGTCGTCGCTCGGGCAGCATCGCTACTGCGCTGCAGCATCGAAAGTTCGACTTTCTCGTTAAGGCTCGAGCGACGAATTTCTCGCGCGTGCACGAGCCTCACAATTGAATGAAAAAAAAGTTCGACGCATCTCTATCTTTTTCTTGTCGAACATCTCGCACGTAAGAGAGTTTCTTGTAATTTTTTTTCGTACATTTATTCGTTTGTACGTCTGCTTTTGTCAGTGACGTGTTATTTTTTATTTAAAAAAATCTCGCGAGCGATGAATTTTTGTATTTTTTTTTCTGCGAGCAAAGTTTTTTGTTATTGTGTGTCGAGAGTAGCGTTACGTGAATATTTTTACTTGCTTAACGAGCAGTATAGCGCGCGCAGTGACAGCGCTTGGTTAAGAGGCGCATTTGGAGCGTGTTTAATTAAGTTGTATGCAAGTGTGAATACTTTCGCAGACGCAAACGGATCCGCGTTAATGATGACACGGGGCTGCGTTACGTACCTACCACCTCTGTATAGGATTAATGTAATATATATTCCAAGCTATATACAAGGGTCGGGGAATCGAGCAATTTTCTTTCCATATCGAATACTTGTCGAGTGTGCTCGAGATATATACAGGCAATTCGATTGGTATATCAACTCAAGTAGTAGTGTACGTTATGTGCGCCCGAATTAAGCAACGTTGCCACTTGCATACACGTTGTGATGTCTTTTCTTATTTTCATTGTTTCAAAAATTACCCATAAAATTATGACGCGAATGAGATTTTATAATATTTTCACCCGAGATGATTATGATTTCTCTTTCGTCACTTTTTTCATGTACAGTATTACAAAGATACAAACGCGTGCGTATAGCGCGCGCGACTATAAGACGGAAATTACTCAAGTGCGAAGGTGTTTTGTGTTTCAGTTCCTTTTCTTTCATTGTATCAAACGTCGTCGAATTTAAATTTGCAATTCAAAATTAGTCTTTTCCAAGTCAAGTTTTACTGCCACACTTAATATATAAACTACCCTGAAAAGCTTTTACACAACGACACATCGCTGGAAACAATAAAACACTCTCGAGCTTCGCGGATGCCAATATATAATTAAAGATTTCGTGCTTTTATTTACGCACCTCTTTTCAAGAGGGACGAAAGAAATTATTAATTGTGAGAACGCGACGGCGAAAACGACATCTCGTATTGGGAACACGTTCGGTTGGTGAATAATTACAATTATTCATCGACGGCTTATATTATACATACATGCTCGTGTGTTTGTGTGTGTCTTTGGTTACAAACGAGCAGAGGTAAAAAACCTAACGAATCGCATTCTCGCGCAGCTTTCTTTCACACGTGCTCGCACATACGCGTGTGGTTACACGCACAGCTCTCGAGATACGCAGCTGGATCACAATGGCAATCGCAAAACGGGCCGATGTATACCGTATCAACGTGCATATACTTGTCGGCGCGTATTAATTCAAATGCCAAGTCGGTGGCGTGGGCGCTCTGCAGCCGCGTTATACCTATACACACATAACGAGCGCGAGATATTGCTCGACTTATTATACTCATGCAGGTATAGGTCGTCGAGTCGCTGCTCGCGACGCTTGTCAATGTAACAGCTTTTGTTATTATTGGCCCCCTCTCTCCCTCCGTATACGCGGGTGATTTACGCGCATCGGAGTACGCCGCATGCGTCTATATGGCTATAAATAACGAATAGCGATCGAATGCATTTATGCATATAACATAACGTATAAGCTCACGCGTGCGCGCATTCGCGTTTCACGAAGATTACAGCGAGCGAAGCTAGCCAGCAGTTATGTTTTCATTACAGCTCTGGCCGCCTGCCTTGCAACGCGCATTTCTTTTCCAACCGAATTAATTGCTCGATTAATCCTGTATTTACATGCCTGTATAATCCTCGTAATCGTACTCTCGGCTTAGGCACATACGTATATATGCGCTGCATATATTCGAGTTCGAGTGCTGGTAGCTTTTCACTTCTCGTCTTTAAATTACAATCGTAGAGAGAGAGAGAAGCGAGTGCCGCGCGCGCGCGTGCAGTGCACATGCAGAAAAATATCTCGTTCGTAATGCGCGCACGGGCCAATCTGAGAAGTGTACATATGCGTATGCTACTTATATTTGTGAGCACACACACACACACAGACACTTTCCCTCGTCGATACGATATGTATATATTCCATGCGATAGAAGCATTAAAGCTTGGCACGAGAGCTTGAAAAAGTCCCGCGCGTAGAGCGACAAAAATGCCGCTTCCGTATGGTATAATATCTGCTACTCTCGACTGCTTTTATAATCCTCTTATGATTTCGAGTTAAGGTCATTACTCTTTCTCCCTCCCTTCCTCTCTCTCTCTCTCTCTCGTTTGGAGGTTCAGCGATCTCCATGCAGCATCGGTTGCGGAGCAAGGTTGTGAGCACAAGTTTTATATATATAACAGATATGCACTCGCTCGCGTAAATACATGCACGAGCGCTAATTGACCGCGAAGAAACGTGCTCGTGGCTCAGCTGCCGTACACGATTGTTTTCCCCGAGAATATTACTTGCTGCGCACATACACACACACACACACACACACACACACACACATCGCTTATAAAAGTCCGTGAAAAGTGAGGAAAAAATATCCTCGAGTAGGACTTTAAGGATTCGATACGGCCGCGAGTTTCACTTTCGCGATTATTATTCGTAATATCTATGCAGGATATATCGTATAGACGTTACGCTTGCATATGTGTATATGTGGTGCAGACACTCGACGACGTTCTAGTGTCAACGAGACCCCGCGAGATTATTACGTTCATGCGTATAATACCCCGAGATATACCTCGAGCTGTCTCGTGGCGACCGGATAGAAAAACAGATATTCATTATCGTTACGGGTGTAATGATGCCGCGTGTATACGTATTACAGCTGCTGGTGTGAAGTCAAGTACGCGTACTTGACACTTCTTTCCTCATTCAGCAATTGCTCTTGCATATTCTATTTATCTATAGCTACGGCTACTATGATTTTCATATAGTCGTTATAATACAATGGTGATTTTCCTCAATTGGAGTTTTTTAGAATTAAATGATATAATGTTGAAAAAGGGGAGAAATACAATTCATACGCATGTTTTGTTAAAAAGAAATTGTGTTTATATACTGATCGAAAATTTTTTAGACACTTGCGAGTTTACAATGCTCCATCTGTTGATGAAATCAAAAAGCTCATAATCAAACGTGACGATGATCCTTCTTATAACCATAAATCTTGATACAATGCAAAATCAATTTTGGACTATCAATCCTTATCTATTTTAAAAAGCATTAAAAATATAAAGAACTATAAACGATTAAAAGAAGAGTTAAAAGAACCCTAAAGTATCACTTCTGGTGTCAATGTATACAAGACAATTGAATCACCAGAAGCAAATCGATTGAATTAATCGATTGTACTGATCTACTCGTGTCAGCAGAAGCGAGCGAGAAATAATTTTTATAACGATTAAACAAGAGATTTTGTACATACACCGTCCATAGGAATTATAGTCGACCGACTAATGAAATTAAATGCCTTGTAACGTGCGCGCGCGCAGATAACGCGTTGAATTTGCTCGACCCATAGATTTGCATGTAGCTTTGCACCGATGAATCGCGCTCAATGCCCAATCTATAATAAGTACACGAGTGCGTGTATATCGCGTATGTGCAGGCGTTTTCTCGGCCCATTTGCGCAAACACATATTTTCTATGCGTAAAGCATAGGAGCGCGATACGTCAGCCACATAATATTTCAAGCTTTTGCCGCGTCGTTCGTCATGATTATTACACGACAATAGATAGGCCAGTGAGATAATTTCATTCTTTCGATGTAATTATTTCGGTCTTATGCAAATGCCCTCTTACGCCTATATGGGACGTAGTATGCGCATACACGTAGGGGAAAAATTAACATACGAATGCAGAATTACTTAATTTTATCGCTATACCCGTGTGTACACACACGCGCGCGCACAGACAAAGGTCCAAATGTTAATGGTGTGGATACATTTGTATGACGTTTTTTCATCTTTTTTTCTCCTTTTCATTTTATAAATTTTCGTTGCGGAATTCCAGTCATTGTGTGCCGCGATCGGTGTGTATACGTGTGCAGCAATAAAACAATTATATATGTGACATTCCACGTCAACTGGCCCACCGACGAGTCCAAAATTGGGAGCCACCTAGAATATCGATCGAGGGCTTAAAATTTTCGTAAAGTCAAGGGCTTTCGAAATTCACGTGGCCTTTTCCCCGAAACCAAACCCCCCACCCCCTATGGCCGCTAACACCCCGTGGGCCAACTTTTTGCATTCTTCAACTTTTAATAAAATTCGCATCGTGTGGCCGACTGAGGTCTACAATGAACCAAATGAAAGGTTTTGAGCTCTACTTTAAAAAAACATGTGATAAGACCATTTTC
>CACVKI010145814.1:3938-17037 GCA_902732785.1 Trichogramma evanescens
AGCGATTTGAGCCATCGCTCGAGCGATTTGAGCCTTCTCTCGAGCCTTTTGAGCCATCGCGCGAGCCTTTCGACCCATCGTTCGAACGATTTGAGGCATCATTCGAGCGATTTGAGTCATCGCTCGAGCCTTTCGAGCCATCGTTCGAGCCTTTTGAGCCATCATTCGAGCCTTTTAACCTTCGCTCGAGCCTTTTTTGCCATCATTTGAGCCTTTCGAGCCTTTGTTCGAGCCTTTTGAGCCATCGCGCGAGCCTTTCGAGCCATCGTACGAACGATTTGAGGCATCATTCGAGCGATTTGAGTCATCGCTCGAGCCTTTCGAGCCATCGTTCGAGCCTTTTGAGCCATCATTCGAGCGATTTGAGCCATCGCTCGAACGGTTTGAGCAATCATTCGAGCCTTTTGAGCCATCATTCGAGCGATTTGAGCCATCGCTCGAGCGATTTGAGCCTTCTCTCGAGCCTTTTGAGCCATCGCGCGAGCCTTTCGACCCATCGTTCGAACGATTTGAGCCATCATTCGAGCGATTTGAGCCTTCTCTCGAGCCTTTTGAGCCTTCGTTCGAGCCTTTTGAGCCATCATTCGAGCCTTTTATCCTTCGCTCGAGCCTTTTTTGCCATCATTCGAGCCTTTCGAGCCATCGTTCGAACGGTTTGAGCAATCATTCGAGCCTTTTGAGCCAGCATTCGAGTGATTTGAGCCATCGCTCGAGCCTTTTGAGCCATCGTTCGAGCGATTTGAGCCTTCGCTCGAGCCTTTAGAGCCATTATATGAGCCTTTTGAGCCTTCGGTTGAGCCTTTTGAGCCATCGTTCGAGCGATTTGAGCCTTCCGTCGAGCCTTTCGAGCCTTTTTTCGATCCTTTTGAGCCATCGATGGAGCGATATTACTCGGCATATAGTGGTATTAGCAATCACGCTGCGTTCTTGATAAATCACGTTGTAGGGCTTTTATATGCTAGAATACTGGGATAACCTCGATATCGGTTATGTTGGTAAGGTAGATACGCGCTACCCAACCTTCGGATAAACAGGATTCAACCTACCGGTATAGGTTATGTTCAAGAGTCGGTAAGGTTTCTCCTTCCTCCATGCATACTTCATGGCTAAAAACTCCAGGTTCATGTTCGAGAGTCAGTATAACACGGCTTAAAATACCCCCAGGTATAGGTTATGTTCATGAGTCGCTATACAGTCGGTAAGCCGGGTAGCCGGGTACCCTTTAGTCGGTAATACCGCGGTCGATAACCCGCAGTTTATAAGGTAGGTATTTACCCACCGTCGGTAAAACAGGTATCCACGTACCGACCCCCCACTCCATGACTGGGAGGGGGGGTAGAGGGGGCATGGTACTATTGTTATGATGTCCTGGAACTCTCATAGCTCACCTACTCATAGCAATAAAATATATTATTGAATTAGAAAATTGGGAATGGAATAATGGAAGTTATAAACAATTAAAATAATTGTTATTGTTAATTATATGAAAGTTATAAGCCTGATTCACTCGCAGGCTCGCCAACCGAAGCATTTTATAAATAAAATTATAAAATAGTAGATAAAACATCAGGAAAATGTATAAACTGATTGTTATTATAATTGTAAATTTATAAATATCTAATAAAATTAAGCAACGGAGGCTCACGGTTAAAAGATAACACAATTTAAACATATAAGAATATGTTGACTTGTCTATGCAGTTAGTCAGTTTTTAATACTTGGAGTAGCATCGCGGTCGATGCTATTCCAACTTCAGCCGTGTTATGTGGGTCGCCTACCAGGCGTCAGTAGTTTATAAGCCACTTTGGGTAGTCTAAACAAAACCCCCACTCCTTTATTATTATAATTGTTTATTCAGCAGGTGATTGACCCTTAATTGCTGATTCAGCATATGAGATCATTAACCTCATTATTATTAATAATAATAAAGGAGTGGGGGTTTTGTTTAGATTATCCAAAGTGACTTATTGACCCAATTGTTGATTTAATATATGATGGCATTAAACTATTATTATGATTATTATTTAATACAATGGGTTATATATTTATGATTATTTTTTATTGATTGATTAAAAAATAAAAAAGGTATATCAAAAGTGTAACGATATAATAATAAGTGTAACGGTAGTAGGTATGCCCCTTGGATAGTTTGGATGTTGGTTGTATTTTTCTGAAATATAAAAAAGAGAAAAAAGAATTTAAAAATGAGCTCTTATATTATATTGTATAATAGGCAGCTGATATATATATATATGTTAACTCTCCCAGTGTCGCGTGGCGTAAAGAATTTAAAATGAGTTCTTATATTACATTGTATAATACGCAGCTGATATATAAATATATGAGGCATTTCATATCAAGTCGCACGGGCCGAATTGTCACGTTTTTACACGTTCGTCGCTGTATTTCAACAAGTAATAATCATTTATACACTCTGAAAACTTGTATATCGAAAGGAAATTTTCTCAGCTTTTGATTGGGACCGTGGTGACGCGCTAGGACACTTGGTATGAAATGCCTCATATATGTATGGTAGTTTACGTTAATTCTCCCAGTGTCGCGCGGCGCGGCAGAATTAAGTCAAATCATTATATTTATAAATTCCTATAAAAGTATTAAAATATAGCTAGAGAAAAAAATATGATTTCGATGGGAAATTATCTTAGTTTTTCGATGGTGAAGCTAGATTTTCGAAATTTTTATTTTTCCAAGAAAAATTGTTGGGAAAATTTTAAAAGTTGATTATCTCAAAAACTTTATTTTAAAGATTTTTAAATAGTTTTGGTCGAAAGATCATAGGTATTTTTTAGAGAGGTGTTTTTTATTTTAGCGAAATATAGTGTGAGCGGTTGCCTGTTTAATGCGAAAAAAGACATCGCTATAGTATTATTACGATCGCTAACGAGTTATTTTAAAGAAAGAGAGAGAGAAAAAGAGAGAGAAATAAGGGGTACTCACAAAAATATGGTGGTGGTTCCCCGTAGGGTAATCCGCATATTTCACATATTATATAACAAAACGGTTCATCCCAAACTTCTAGATGACAATCTAGTTGAATTGGTGGAGCAGGGCCATCCAATACCTCATAGAAGTCGTCTTCCTCGTCTGATGATACGGGTTTCTCGTTTAAACACATTTTTTTAAATTTTTTTATGAACGTTTATCGTCAAGCACTCATGATGAACTAAATGTCTTTAGGACAACTCATTTTATCTTCTACCACTGTATCCTTTTTTATGCAACGTCGTATTTTTTATGTAAACTATACTATACTATATACTTAGGCGGTAGAATTTTATATTATTTCTTGTTTATTCTTCTGAAATACACTTATAATTTTTCCCCTTTATTTTAACTAATTTGAGATTAATATTTGTTTTAGTTTTTTTAATTTTTTTGATTGATGTAGCTGGTTTTATAGGTATAGAATCATATCTGAAAAATATTATTTTAATAATAATTATCAAGCTAATATTTATTTTAAAATTTTCTTACTTATTAGTTTGAGCTCGTCTAATTATATCCAACTTTTTGGTTGATTTTTTATAAGAAATTTTATATCTGCAATAAATAATTGATGTAATATTATTTTATTTAAATATTAATTATAGTAAATGCATACATTTCCTTATATTGTTGTTTAGCCAGTATCAATATCTCCTCCATCATCATGATATTGACTCGAGCATCCTGGGCTTCTAAACTCCTCTTTATCTCCGAAGCCGGGCAGGGTATTTTATTCTATAAAATTTTAAAAATTATAATAGAAATATTAATAATTATTAACTTAAATTATTATTTAATAAATACTTACTTTTGTATTAGGGTCTGTATAAATAAAAGTTTCTTGGTTAAACTTATAAGTTAAGCCTTCAGGACTATATATAGTGTTTGACATTTTTAATGTGTTCTTTACAAATTATCAAACATAACTGACGAGTTTTTCATTTAATTTGATTTATGCCGTGATTTGTATTTACCCCTCCTTTTTTTTTATAATAATGAAAAGAAGAGGAAAAATATTCCACATAAAACTGCTGATTTTTAGTATATGACATACCGTAATTCCGATGTATATTAGATATTTTTCTTATTGATGCAGTAAAAATGCTGCCTCATATAGTTTATACATAACATAGCAGCATCATGATGCTAATTATGCTGATATTGCTGTAAAAAGCTTATTGTTTCTAATAAATATTGCAGATTGATGAGTATATGTTATGAAGGAGAAAAATTCAAACGCTATATTTATCAAGATAAATATTTTCTTGAGCTTTAGTTTAAAAATGCTTTTTTTGATGATTTGACTTTTTTATAGGATAGACGTAAATTGGTTATTCATTTTTAGGAATTTACCTAAAGTGGGAGAAATTTATAAATGCTAAACTTGCATATTTATAATAATATAAAAGCGGCTTTTTTGCGGGAGGGTTCATTAGTTTTTCACTTTCGAACATAGTGCGGCATAAATTTGAATTTTTTAAAAATGTCTTTATCAAGATGTGAGTTACTAGTTTTGCTTCGGCAGATGTTTGATTTTGCTTTACCGTATATACCAAAATTTCGTTCTTCTTATTTTACTGATATACGTAAGGAATTTAAGTATAAAAGTGTTGAATCTCTCACTAAGAATGTGAAATTTATATTGAGTGAAGCAAGTGCTAGAGTTATATCTAAGATGTATAGACATGGTATTTTTAATAATGAGAAAAAAGTGTTGTTAATAGCTACAATATTAATTGATCAACATCGAGATAATATCGATTCATTGGCTGAATTATTAAATGAATATAAACGAATTACAAGTAAGTAAAATAGTTTTTTTCTATATAACATTATCAGGATAAAATAGTATTGAAATATAGCGGTGTATGGTATATTAATTATTAAAGTTTTGAAAGCTTCTGTCGATAATATCGCTTACGACTAAAGCATATGATATGAGTAGTTTTTTTGTAAGCATAATTTTTCTAGAGTTGGTAATTTATATCATATGGATATGACAAGTATACTTATATGGTACAGTCACTCACAAAATTTTGAATATACATGTTATATGTAGCATGAATTAAAACTTTTTGTGTTGATTATAACCTTAATTAATTTTAATTCTAATTTTTAAAAGGAATAATTGAAGTAATTAATTTTTCATACAATTATTTGACTAATAAAATTCAGGAATTTTTTCTTTAAATATTTAGTCCAGAGAAAAATATTTTAGGGATAAACTAAATATATAAATTATTTTTAAATTATTGATATAGCTAACTATTAATTATAAATATATGGTTTATTAGATAATGGAACAAATGCTAATGATAAGGAGGAAGTTAATAAAGAAACTAATTTATTATCAGATATGTGTATAGCTTATGATTATAGTAAGCCAAGTACAAGTAGAGATTTTTATGAGAATTTTTCTGCTCTTGCTCATCTAGGTATGAAAAGTATATATTTTAAGAATTAAAGATTTAAAATATATTATTATTTATTGATTAAAATATAATAGATGGAGCAGCAAGGGTTGAAATATATGATAATAGAGGTATTGTTCAAAACCAATCAAATCAAATTGACCAATTAGTTTATATGCAAGATTTTTCATCCAATACTGATCAACAACAAATACCCCTTATAATATTAGATTCTTCATCTGATGAAGATGATAATAATTTATTACAAAAACCAATACCGCTTATGGCTAATGGTAAGGAGGAAGTTAATAAAGAAACTAATTTATTATCAGATATGTGTATAGCTTATGATTATAGTAAGCCAAGTACAAGTAGAGATTTTCATGAGAATTTTTTTGCTCATCCAGGTATGAAAAGTATGTATTTTAAGAATTATAGATTCAAAATATATTATTATTTATTGATTAAAATATAATAGATGGAGCAGCAAGGGTTCAAAACCAATCAAATCAAATTGAACAATTAGTATATATGCAAGATTTTTCTTCCAATACTGATCAACAACAAATACCACTTATAATATTAGATTCTTCATCTAATGAAAATGATAATAATTTATTACAAAAACCAATACCGCTTATTATATTAGATTCAACAGATGATGAGGATGATGATGCTGATAAGCAGACACAAGATTCATATCAAATATTTCCTTATTTACCTATACAAAATAGATATATAACTGATGATGAGTCTATTGATCAAAATGATGGTTTATCATCAAATGGAGATAGTACTTTATGGTTAGCTGAATTAAATCAGTTAGCAGCAATGGATGGTGTTATAGAAGAACAATTATCTAATGATTCTGGTATTATGGCAAATGATAATATTATAGATATTTATGATATTTATGATAATTTGCCTGGTAAGCTATATTTCATATATGTATATACACATATTTCAAAAGCTTTTTGAAAAAAATATTTAATTATGTTTTTTAGAAATTCCTGATGTTTTACAAGATAATATAGATGATGATGCAATGTTTATAAGGGAGCAGCCAATTGATCAGTATAATATTAATAACTCTCCTGAACAATATTCAAATAATTCTGAGGATATATTTGATAATTTAGGTAAAATTATTATATTTAATATATTTTTCTGTATCAATAAAAAAATTGATAATTCTTTTAGTTTTACAGATTGGTAGAGGAAATGATCAAAACTATTTTATTATTGAGCAAGAATCTGATCGATATTATCAACGATTTAGATTGCATGGTCGAAATATAGTTATTCGTTTAACGCAGCCACCAGCAAATATTAATTTTTTATTACATATGGAGCGGACTCTTACAGCAATATATGAATATTTAATCAATCAAGCAGCAAGTCCTACTGATTATATAGGAATTACAATTAATTCCGATTCGCTTCGTAATGGACCGTTATGGTTATCTTATCGACCCGTTCAGGATTTTACTGTTCAAGATTTATGGGATATTTTTTTTAGTGCAGCACAAAGTAATGATTTTTTTTCAACATCTGATATACTTGATATTACAAGTAATATTATAAATAATATAGTTGGTAGTGGACGTGTTCGTTTATCATGTAAAAACGTAAATAAGAAATCAATTTTAACTATTCGTAATAACGATAATTTATGTCTGCCACGTTCATTAGTGGCTGCATTTGCTTATGCCGTTAGAGGTCAATTACGTTCGGGTACGTTACATCAGGATTGGAATAAAATCCGTATTTCTACTGGACGTTACCAAAAAGAAATGGCCTTACAACTTGTACAATTAGCTCAGGTAAATATACCAGAAGAGGGCTGTAGTTTTAGGGAAATTGAAAAATTTCAAAATTATTATGCGTTATATAATACTGTAATAGTTATATATGAATATAAAAAATTTGGTAAGGGTGAAGAACCTCTATATAATGGTGAAAATATAGTATTGAATATAAATGGTACTATAAAATATTATCTTAGAATTATGTATTATGAAGATTCGAGACATTATGAACCTATTCTTAATATGATAGGTGCGGCAGGTACTCGAGGTTTTTGTATCCCGTGTAATAAAAGTTTATGGACTGTAGAATATCATCGTTGTATTTATAAATGTTATAAATGTATGAAAATACCTTCATGTGATAAACAAATCGATTTAATGAAGTGCAATATTTGTTTACGTAATTTTTATGGGCTAATATGTTATCAAAATCATCTATTACCCGCTTCATTTAATAATTCTATGAGTGTTTGCCAAGCCATACAATTTTGTCGAACATGTTTTAGAATAATTCGTGCCACAAAACATAAGTGTGGGCATCATTTTTGTCAAACTTGTAACGATTTAAAGCCATTTGGTCATTTTTGTTATGTCCGACCACTTAAACCGTCTAAATCAAATGATAAAAATTTATTTTTATTTTATGATTTTGAGACACAACAAGATACATGTATGGAGGGTTGTGAGACGAAAAAAATCCATATCGTCAATCTATGCGTTGTACAACAAGCGTGTAGTTTATGTGCCGATAATTTAGATATAAGTGAATTATGTTCAATGTGCGGTATTCGTGAGTATGTTTTTCGAGATAATCCCGTGGAAAATTTTATTGCATTGGCTTTGGCAAAACGTACATATTTTAATAAAACCACGTGTATTGCACATAATGCGAGTGGATTTGATGGATTGTTTATCATCAAATGTTTATTAGAAAAATTTATAGATCGAGAAAAACCTGAGCTAATTTTAAGAGGTACCAATATAATTATGATTACATTACCAGGTGTTAAATTTATCGATAGCTTAAATTATTTTCATATGCCTCTTAAAAATCTACCAAAAGCTTTTGGATTGGATAATATTTCAAAAGGTGATTTTCCGCATTTATTTAATAAAGCATGCAATAAAAATTATATTGGTCCTCTGCCACCTATTGAGATGTATTCGATTGATCGAATGAGTATAAATGATAGGGAAAATTTTTTAAAATGGTATCAAGAACAAATTAGTAACGGAATTATTTTTGAATTTCAAAAAGAATTGGAAAAATATTGTAAACAAGATGTGAATATACTTAGGCAAGCATGTTTAACTTTTCGAAAAAATTTTATAAAATATCATGTTGATCCATTTGTAGAATGTACAACAATAGCCTCCACATGTATGCGTGTTTTTAGGATAAATTTTCTAAAACCCAATTTGATTGGAATTTTACCGCGAGGAGGTTATCGACAGGCTGATAATCAATCAATAAAAGCAATTAAATGGTTATATTGGATGGAAAAATCTTTAAATAGAAAAATTGAACATTCAAATCGAGGTCGTGAGCGCAGATTACCCGAAGGTATTCTTGTAGATGGTTTCATACCTCCTTTACCAACTGAAAATCATAGAGGGGTTGTGTTACAATTTCATGGTTGTTTTTGGCATGCTTGCCCCCTTTGTTTTAAATTAAATCGCGAAAAAGTATTAGATGAAATAGAAAGTATGGATGATAGGTATGAGCGAACGTGTCTAATAAGCCAAAAAATTATTCAAGCAAATTATAATCTTATCGAGATGTGGGAATGTACATTTGATTCTAATCTACAAACTAATATTGAGATGAAAAATTTTATAAACGGCTTGAATGATATTATATTACGAAAACCTATAGATCCACATGATGCATTTTTTGGTGGTCGTACAGGTAATACAGTAAAATATTACGAATGTAAAGAGAATGAAAAAATTAAATATGTTGATTATAATAGTCTATATCCTTTTGTCTGTAAACGTGGACGTTTTCCAATAGGCCACCCCGTTTTATACGTAGGTGAAGAAGAATGTATGAAATTGACCGGTAATACATTTGATATTAGTAGAGTGAACGGTCTGATTGCTTGCGATATAATTCCACCAAGAAATTTATTTCATCCCGTTTTGCCAATAAGAATGCATGGGCGTTTAATTTTTGCACTTTGTCGTAGTTGTGCCGAATCGGAAAATCAAAATGATTGTAATCACGATGATGAACAGGATCGATTTTTCCGCGGTGTTTGGGTCTCTCTTGAGGTTCAAAAAGCTGTAGAACTCGGTTATATTATTATCAATATTTTTGAGATTTGGCAATATGATATCACACAGTATAATCAAAATACAAATGATGGGGGTATATTTGCAGGTTATGCCAATGCATTTTATCGTGAAAAAGCAAATGCTTCGGGGTTCCCAGCGGATAATATGACAGAGAGCGAAAAAGATGGTTATATCCGCGAAGTCGAACGCTATGAAGGTATAAGTTTGAATAAAGATGAAATTTTTTTTAATGCAGGTCAAAGGTCGGTGGCAAAGCTCTGTTCTAATTCTCTATGGGGTAAAATGGCTCAACGAATTAATTTATCGAAAACAACCATTGTAAATGATTCCAAAACACTTATGGAATTTTTAACTAATGCCGAAATTATTGTCGAGGGAATATTACCCATAAATGACTTTATTCTTTATGTAAATTGGCATTACAGAGATGAAGCAGTTAGGCCATCGGAAGCCGGTAGCGTAGTTTTGGCTGCATTTACCACAGCTCAGGCACGTCTCGTATTATACGAGAGTTTATATAAAATGAATACGCGCGTACTTTATTATGATACGGATTCCATCATTTATGTGAGTAAAGACGGTGATGAAGATTTACTCACGGGTAATATGCTTGGTCAGCTGACCGATGAATTAAGTGCTTATGGTGAGGGTACTTTTATAAAATCGTTTGTATCGGGGGGTCCAAAATTTTATGCCTTTAAATATATAAAACCAAACGGAGAGGAGGGAACAGTATGTAAAGTTAAGGGAATTCGTCTTGATTATAATAATAGACAAATTGTGAATTTTGATAGTATAAAAATGCTAGTGACGGACGAACTCGAAAATATTACTGTAACCAATAGCGTTATAAGACGAACACGTACACACGATGTTATTACGCAAAATGAAAGCAAAATATGTAAAACTGTTTATCGTAAGCGCCGCTTTATTTCGTTAACCGAGAGCTATCCATTTGGCTATAAAAAATAATTATATATTTATAATAATAATATCAAGAATGTATAATTTAAAATAAATAATTAATAAAAAAATTGAATAACTATAATATTTATTAATATGTTTAATTATTACGATAAGCCTAATTAATGCGGCCTAAAAGGCTAGATTATTCGCTTAAAGGCTAGCCTAATGGCCGCGCGCGCAAATAAGCTCGTTGGTTCCGATGTCGCGCGGGAGGCCCCAAACGCGAATAATAAGGCTCGTGGCTAAAATAAAATATCAGTCGTCATAATGTCGATGCCGTGGTCGCATCCTTGGACGTCGATGCTTTGTGGCCCGACGGGTTGTGGCAAAACATTTTTTGTGAAAAAATTTTTAAAAAATATCGATCGCATGAGCGATACACGTTTTGAACGTGTTATTTTATATTATTCAGAGTGGCAGCCATCGTATCGTGAATTGGGGCTCGATAATATAGAATTTCGCGAGGGTTTACCGCAAAATTCCGATTATGCAGGAGATCCACGCACCAAGCTGATTATCATTGATGATCTCATGAGACAATCATCTTCCAGCGGCGCTATTTGCGATCTTTTTACAAAAAATAGTCATCATAATAATCTGAGTGTAATCTATATATCACAGAATATCTTTCATCAGGGACGTAATATGCGAGATATCTCGCTAAATTCGCATTATATTGTAGTATTTCGTAATGTTCGCGACCGCGGCCAAATTCAACATTTAAGCCGCCAAATATATCCCGAGGATACACGTTTTCTTCAAGAAGCCTATTGGGATGCAACTTCATGCCCATATGGTTATTTACTTTTAGATCTAAAACAGGCCACGCCGGATAATTGCCGTTTTCGCACATGTATATTCCCTGATGATACATTTCAGTATGTTTACGTACCAAGCAAGAAGCAGATAAAAGGTGGCGATTCATCGCATATGCTTCCAGTTTTCTCTCTGTGATGGCTCCGACGAGACGACCATTCGGACGAAAGAGCGCAGCAATACTGACTGCTCTCTATCATCTCAACGACGAGGAACGTAAGGCGCTACTCAAAAAAGCCAACCCAACGTTAGTGAAAAATATTTGCGAGTGTGCTCTCAATGTATTGGCTGGCAATATAACACTCAATACTGCTCATAAGGCAAAGCTACGAAAACACGCGTGTATTTTGCGTAAATTGGCAGAACCACGGATAAAATTAGCGAGTAAAAAAAAAATTCTGGTTCAACGAGGTGGTTTTCTTCCGGCTTTATTGGCTCCACTAATTGGTAGTATATTAGCTGGAGTATTAGCACCGCGTTAATCAATATCATCATGGAACACGCAAAAAAATTAATTTTACTACCACAAGAGAGTATGGAAAGACTTAGATATGCGGCAACGGGTCCCATCATCAAGAGCGTTCAAACTCTCGGCACGCCGCTCGAACGCCTCGATGCAGAAATGAATAAAATTTTACAAGACACCTATTCTGACGAACGTGAAAAATGTCATAGTTATCAGCAGGTATTACAACGATATCTACAGCTCAAAGATTCGACAACTAAGAAAATTGAAAAATTACCTGATACTACAGAAATTGATACTACAACAGAAGATATCATGACGCCTGAAGCTATATCTCCAAAAAAACCAAACAGTTTTGATAACGTTGTCATTGAAAGTATACCAAGCAGATTTCGAAATAATGCCAAAAGTTCATTAAAATGGCTTCGTCAGCATAGTGATATTTCATGGTCTGATAAAGGTCTTGTGACTATAGATGGTGCTGTAATCGCTGGAAACATGTTGGATCATGTTAATGCTTTGATGCGTCAAAGAAAAGGCACACCACCCGCTGATATTACTCAGTTTACGGCTGTACTTCGTCGAGCATCGGTCCCTGCTGAATTCATAGGCAATAAGCATTATAGACGATACATTGCGGAATCCTCGTATAATACCGATGAGAAGGAGGGAGAGACATCAACCAACTCGATTTCACCTGAAATAGGCACAAAACGAAAGCGACGAAGGGGTGATCTTACATTAGCGGAAGCTGAATTTGAAACGCCACAACGACTAGCTAATAGAAAAAAATGGAAGAGGTTAACACTCAACATGTCAAAATAAATAACAACGATAAAAAATTAATACGGTTGATCTTTTTTATGATCTTATACCGTTTGAAATGTATCTTCCAAATAAAAAAAAATTAAAAAATATGGAAATAAATCCTTTGGTTGATCGCGAATGTAATAGTAGTAGCAGTGATAACGAACGGCTCTTGGCAGAATGTGCTTTATTGCGTGTGCTAGCCAGTGATACACCTTCAGACGAGCGTACACTCGCCATGTTGACAGCCTGCTGAATGGTCAGTAAATTATCATTTGAAAAAATTTTTTCGCTTATTAAAAAAAAGTGTACTATTAAAAAGAAAAAAAAACAAACAGCAACAACAAGAGAAAAAAAGAAATAATAAGAAGATAAAAATATAATAAAAAAAAATGAAAAACGAATTTGAAAAATTATATTTTTCCCCACCCCATCCCGCTGCATATGCTGGTGCTAATAGATTACAACAGGCTCTTCGTAAACAATATGAACCCTCAAAAATAACCGAATGGCTTGAACAA
>CACVKI010145815.1:6023-18067 GCA_902732785.1 Trichogramma evanescens
GTATACTATTTTTCATGAATCCCCCAGCAGAAATTAACTTTTTCGTTTTGGCCGCCGGGACGAAAAAGGTTAGTTTCGGCTGGGGTAGCATGAAAAAATTTATTCAATTGAAATTAAAGCTTTCAAGCGTTGCGATATTAAAATATTTACCGACAGATCTCTTTTTTTCTCCTTTTTTTTTTTTATTACGCACTGACTGTTTCGCTAAATGTCGTCCTCTCTCTCTCTCGTTTTTTTTCCCGCGCTCTTTGATGTGGACTCTTTGAGGAAAAATACTCGCGGCAGCGGCGGTGAAATTATTACACAAAAACGTCGCTTGAAAATTTTTTAATTTTTATACATCTCGAGCTCGTGCATCAGCAGCCTCGCGCGGCGTGGTGAAAATTTTCTCGAGGGCAAAATTCACGAGGTATACGGTTACTTCGCAATTTTAATATTATACATTCGTCACATTTCGATCTCGCGCGCACACGCCAATTGGGCGCAAAAAGCACACGATCTAATGTTGGCCCAGCAGCTCGTAGACGCGCGCCAGCAAGAGCGCAAGGAAAACTCCGAATTGCTGCTCGAGCTGCTGCGGGGGTGGTGGTTGCTATACCTAATAGTTCACGTTTAATCTAATGAATGGTTAAAGATTCGAGTAATTCTTGGGCCTGGGCGCTTACGTATTCATACCTCCGCTACAGCAGCCTGTTCATAGTTTTCGTCTGGTTCATTCAAATCATGGGGAGCTTTTCTTAAACTCTTGCTCTCTACCTCTTCCTCTCTCTCCTTCTCTCTTTCTTCCTCGTCGTTCATTATAATTTACAATGGGGAGCTTGAAGAAGCTCGATTTACACGTCCTCATCGCTCGCTAGCTCGTCGTCGACCGACTCCTTTCATTCGTATGTCAATTTTATATATACTCAGTCGGCGAATATTTTTAAATGTTTCATTCGAATTTGATTTTGATTTCGAATAATAAATGTAAAACAAAGTGGTTTTGTACGAATTATTTATTTAGCTCGTACGAAATTCTTTTTTTCTCTCTCTCCCTGCTGTTTTTCCCGTGGATTTTGAAAAGGGAGAGCATAGACAGAGACAGCGAGATCGTATACACATAAAGAAGGTGAAATCTCAAGGGGATTATGCATCATTGCATCGGAAAAATTTGTTTCGCACACCGGGGCGAGCTATATAACACACACTCACACACGAGCGAACGAATGAATTATATACGATCGATACGTATTGCGAGAAGCGAGAGAATATTTACTCTTTCGGGGATTATACACACACGGATATACCGGAATATATACTCGCACTTATGCACACATACATACATCTAGCAGCAGCGAGTTGTGCATCGCTTTAATACTTCTTTGGTATTTTCATTGAATAAATCATATTGCACGAAATAATTGGATGGAGATTAATTTCATTGCGCTGCGCGCGCGCACACACACATGGATATAACATTGTGTGTCAGTTATATGGTATATATACACGTAGAACGTGCAAAGCTATTTTTTCCATTATTCAAGTCCGTTTTTAACCGATGAACTTTTCATTCGTATGTTTCAGGTAAGCTCGCACGGCCATCTCACGCCACTTGGCATTTTCATACACACATATACCTATTATATTATAAACGCACCGCTGGCCGCACACCCAGGGTGGGTAAGTAGCCGAGTAAGATTGATCGAATCGACTAATTATACGTGCGATATATATACACTTTTATGTATATATAAAAGAGACGTGTCAGAGCTATAGGGGGAAAGCGAGCTGACGTCGAGAGAGGGACGAGAAAACTTGCTTGGATTACTTTATCGTTGCCTTGAGCTGCCGCCTGAACTGCAGCAGTAGCAGCGGCGTACGACACTCGACTTATCCTATTTAACGCGTTTTATCATTCGACCAAGCTTGATCCGATGGAGGGAAGATAAAAAAAGAAAGAAAGATAGAAAGAAAGAGAGTAGAGGAAAAAAGAAAGGAAAAGTATACGAGCCGGATATATAAACGTGTCGGTGCTGCCGCATGCATAACGTGCCATATGTATATAGCATATAGAGAACTATTGAATCAAAGCTTCCCCGTATGAGCAGTATATATAGAGCTCTCTGCGTATAAGATAAGCAATTCTATATCGTCATCGTCGTCGTCGTCGTCGTCGGCAACGATGTCGCGTGGCACTTTCATGAAATACTTATCGGTTTGGATCGCTGCATGTATAGAGAGAGAGAGAGAGAGAGAGAGTCAGAAAGCACACTGCAAGCTTGTACATATATAGTATAGAGGTGCGAGAAAGTTTCCTCATCGTCGTTGTCGTCGTCGTAGTCGTTGCTGCTATTGGAGGAAAATAGGCGTGAAAAATTGTGTCCTGAGACTCTCTCGCACACACGTGTATACATGCATCGGAACGATTTTCCTCTTCTTCTTCTTCTTCTTTTTCCGTCGCTCCTTTCTCACGTAGCAGCACAACGCACACACGTGGTAATAAATATAAAATATATCTATATACCGATCGCGCCGTCGCGAACGCGATTGATTTAAGCTGCGGCGATAATACACGGGCCGATAAAAGTAAATCAAATCTCGAGTCGATTCCTCGATCGTCAGCGTTAAAACTCGGCTGAAAGAACAAATTTTCTCCTCTATGATGATATTTGCTATACCCCCGTGTTAGTGCTGTCTTTATACGCAGTACAGGCCGGGGCATATAATGCAAGTTCGCGTGGGAAGAGAGAGAGAGAAGCGTTAATTACTTATAACCCTGGGCACTTTGTTCGCCGCAAGCGCCGCGCGCAAAAAGCACGATGGTGGTTGGTGCGCCGCCGCCGCCGTCGCCCGTTTCGTCCACTGCTGTTGTACGAGTGTGCTTTATATACATATAATATATCTATAGTCACTTCTGCAGACAAAGTTTTTGCATAATTCAAGGCATCAGTTTGAAAAGCTTGTGAGCTAGAGAGAGAGAGAGAGACGCTTAAGTTTGTATAAACCTTGAAGAGGCTTGACTCGTTTTTGACTCGGGGGCTACACACATATAAACAGCTTCCCCTCGTTTTTCAATGCACTATATTATTTTTTTTTGTAAAGTCCGAAAATTGATTTTCTGTATAGTAGTACTGTACGCACGAAATAAAAGTCACGACGACGACGACGTGCGCCATACGCCCAGGGAAAAGAATATTCCAAAAAATGTTGACCTCTATTTCTTTTTTTTTCCCTTTTTTCTTTCTTTTTTTTGCACAAAGCTCATTCTCCTCGACAACCTCTCTATCGTGACTATCTCTCTTGGGTAGAGGTTGCACAGCAGCGGCATAAAGAGTGCATGTGCAGTGCAGTGCAGCGCGAAGGGAGGGAGGGAAAGGGCGCCGTGACTCGTGACGTTCAATTTCCTTCATAGCTTCGTGCCAAACTGGGCGATTTATACGATCGACTTTTTCCGAGGGAGGCACTAGGTGGTACTACTAGGCTAGACCGACCAGAGCGCTTACCAAGTTTGCTGCTGCTGCTGCTGCGCAAAAAAAGGAGAAATAGAGAAACTATTTTTCGACTCTTAAGGGGATCTGCTGCTGCTTGCTGCTGCGCGAACTATCCTGCGCAAAGAAACGATTAACGTTGTGTATGTATGTGTGTGTGCGTTACGAGAGAGGCTTGAGAAATAATATTTTATAGCAGAGAGAAAGTTTAAATTGGACGTCGATTTTTTACTTTCGAATTGATGAAAAAAAAATTAAGTAGTACGAGTCGATGTTAAGTCGGGCTGTTTTCACACATCTCCACGTAATACCTCAACCGTTTTGGCGTTCATTCGTTTTATTTATTCCGTATAGGCCTCGCGTTGCGTAACTTACGTTAAGGTTAATTATCCTAATTCGTGCGAAAAAGTTTACTTGAAAATTTGTTCTCGCGAGCGCTTCATAACCTCGAGCGCGCGTGCAGCAGCAGTAGCGGGCAACTTGTCACGAAGTAGGAAAAAAAAAGAAGCGACTCAAAAATCTCTCAGACTAACAAAAAGATAGGTGAAAAAAATAGAATAAAAAAGAAAATAAGGTAGAGTGAGAGAGAGAGAGAGAGAGAGAGAGAGAGAGAGCACAGGGCGGGAAAGAGAGGAAGAGGAATTATAAGGGAAGAACTTTAAAACTCTTGCAAAACTGGGTATGAAAAGTTTGCTCTCTCTCTCTCTCTGCTCTGCTCTCTTTCGTCCTACTCACTCACGGCATCGAAAAGTTCTCCCACCTTCTCTCTCTCTCGTGACGCTTGCCTCGGCTTCTCGCTCGCTCGCCATGGGCCTTTGGGGTAATACATACGGTATAGTGTTGAAAAATTGCCGAAGCGTCGAGGAACTTTTGAATAATTATCATCGGGACGCGGCGCTGGCGCTCGCTCGCTCGCTCGCCAAGGCAGCTGCTTGACGCCGCCACGCCGTAACGCTTATATGTAGGCTGATATATCGGTGCGCTCGGGCAGGCAGAAAATTGGCCGTCTAGCTAGCTGGGTAAGTAAGTTGGACGAGGTTGAAGCAGCCAAGCAGTAGCAGCAGCAGCTCGTCGATTATCTAATAATCTACCTCTCTCTCTCCGCTGAGTTGGTGGGCGGGTGGTCTAAGAGCGAGAGAAATTGCCTTTGCGCGCCCGCGTGCGCCTCGACGAAACACATATCAGCACGGTTATTATTATATCTATAATCGAGATATATATTATAAGACACTCCAGATGATTATAATCCGGTGACTAGGTTGGGTGAAATGACTCGATAAACGATCGATTAATTTTTGGCTCTCCGCAGAGAAGATTCTCTGCGCTCGCGAGAGAGGATTTACGACACGACGACGACGGCAGCGGCGGTGGTGGAGCGCGCGCGGATCGCTAGCTATATCCTATTATTGAGACATGTACGAGCCCGAAATCTCGCGGTTAATTTGCGCGGCGCCCCTTACATACATATATACGTATATGGTAGTAGGTACGGTACGGTCGGCGAGATTAACGTCGCGCAATGTGCCGCACGTCGTACGGGTTAATGATCCTTAAATCAAGCCGTAGTTATAATGAGCTGCTGCTGGAGGGATGCTGCCGCTGCTGCTGCTCTTGTATTGATAACGTGCCGTACGCTACGCCTGTTGAGGGAGTTTCCTTCGGAACGCGCGTAATAATTATGGCCTTGCGCACACACACATACACACATACACATGCACACTGCAGTTCGTGTCGTGATACCTCGGCGCTCGCGGGCTTGTTAATCAGAGCTGCACCTCTAGTCTCGAGTTGAGTCGGCGGGGGGCTGCCTTTACACGTATACGCATTAACAAAGGATCAACACAATGCATCGCTACCTACTACTCGGGCGTCGACGCGCCGCTGCTGCCGAGGAGGTAGAGAGAGTAAAATATATATACGTGCTATAGGCTCTCTCTCTCTCTCTCTCTCTCTCTCTCTCTCTCTCTCTGTTCGGCGGGTTATGGATGGCGTTCGCAGATATCGACAGCATCTGTCTATGGCACGCATAATATTGGCACATGTAACATTGCTGCGCGCATCGAGCAGCTCTGCTACACACGTGGCATACGTACACACGTAATAGTAGAGAGAGAGAGAGCTGCAGAAGTGGCATATCTTTCTTTTTTTTTTTTTGTTTCTCTTTACCAGTGCCAAAAACGGCGCGCAACTATATCGCGCGCGCTGCTCCCGAGTCAAATCAAACGAGAGAGAAAGAGAGAGAGAGAAAGATTCGGCAAAGAAGGATGTTAATATTTCGATTTTCTGTAACGCGTACGTGCGCCGAATAAACGCGTACATGCACAGTGTACTATATGTCGAGCGGTGCAGCAGCAGCAGCAGCAGCAGCCGAACAAAACGTGTGTGCAGCGCACTGTATACATACTGCGTGTATACTGTCGATCTACCCTCGAAAAGGCAAGGAGAGAACTTATCAAAAGATTTTTTTCCCTGCTTCAGCCCCTTTCTTCTTTTCGCTTGCTTTTTCTCGTATACGTACCGTACGTATAGTGTAATGTAAAACGTGTTACACGGACGTATACGTACGTATCACGAGGGGCGCTTTTCTCTCTCGACGCGTGAAATGCATCGTGACGAGAATGTCATCGTTTATACATAGTTTTCTCGACGTTGCGCGAGAAATCGGACTAAATTACGGTTAATATAATTTACCGTATAAGCTGGGTATCCACGTGACAAAAGTCGCGAGTGTATATAAATGCACACTACCACTGGGACGAGGCGCTGCTGCTGCTGATCTGCATTTCGACAATTACCCCCGCAATGGCCTTGCCTACTTGCTTGCGCGCGAGCTAGCTCGAGCTTCGCTCCTCGAAACTCTAAACGGCATCAAGAAGTGGTCTGCAAGTTCGATATCTAGCTCTCTGCCTGCTTACATATATACCGGTATACAGTTGCCACGATGCAAGCACAGCAGCAGCAGCACTTCTATGCCGTCCACGTTCTATTATACGCCTTGGCAAACTCCGACTCTCCACGCGCGACGGCAGCGGTGCAGTATCATCGAAACAAGCGCGCTAATTAACGCTCTCTCTTGCAACTTCCAAAGTCAATTCGTCGACCTCGCTGCTGCGCCTCGTTAATACCGAGCCTCGTGTATCGTAACGTTTTAACGTAATTATATCGATATTTTCGAGGCGAGTCTCTCTCTCTCTCTCTCTCATACTCTCTTTTTGGATGTATATATGGGAGCTTTTTTCCTTTTTTTTTCTTCTCGTGCTTCGGCGTTGCGATATATTTACGGCTTGCGCGTTACGGCTCGTTAAAAGGAGCAACGTCGTGGTGGGCTTGAGTATTTTACAAAAAAAAAGAAGAAGAAGAGGAAGAAGAAGAGAGACAGAGAGAGAAAGAAAGAGAGGAAAAAAAAACGAAATATACGAGGGCAATTGCCAGCGAAGCTTGTTAACGCGCGGACTATACGCGCGCGCTTCGGTCAAGACGATAAAGTCCCGCAACGAGATTCTAGGTCAGCCAAGAGTAGTTATACGTTCAAGACGGTACCTACTCTCTCTCTTCTTGCACACACACACACACACATACACAAACAGTTTCCGCCTCTCACATACATACACCCACATCTTTACACATTATGGTGATTTTATCGGTAATTTCGCTCTCGATTACGATTTTTCTCCTCCTCTCGGAAAGGCGCATGAAAAGTTTTGCTCGATGAGACTTAATCTTTGTTTGCGAATCTAAATTTAATGAAAGACACATATATAAAACTGCGCTCGTTGACGAGTTTGTATAGCCTATGCGAGATTTATATAAGTAACTCTCATGAATTAGAAATAGAGCTTTTAATATTAAAATATTTTGATTGCCGACAAATATTTCTTCGCGTTATCTATCCTTGTTTGTCCATTCAAAGGAAAATATTGCCACGCGCGCGTAAAGCAATTGAATTATTGAGCCCGACAAGTGGCAAAGGAGAAAAGTAAGAGAGAGAGAGAGAGAGAGAGAGAGAGAGAGGGCGAGGTGAGAGCGAGCGAGCGACCAGAGGAAGAAGAAAATGTTCTACTATAAGGTCTCGTGAATATTCTGATGACGAAAATTTTCTCTAATTTAATTTCGTACAATTTCGGAAGCTGCTGCTACGGCGGCAGCAGCAGCAGCAGTTGTCATGAAATCGTCGCTCTAAATTCTTAGAATAGTGACGCACGGAAAACTTTTCTTTCTCTCTTTCACTTGACTTTTGTAATGTTAGAAGTACACTTGACCTCGTTCTCTCTCTTCTTCTCTCCCAGCAGCAGCAGCAGCAGCAGAAGCAGAAGCAGCGGCAACGGGACGACGGTGGTGTACAGTGGCGTATGCGGTACTACGGCTGTATGCGCTCGAGACTTTTCTTATATACGAAAACTTTAAGGGATTTCTTCATCCGCGAGCATTCAAAACAATTAATGTTTCTTTAAAAAGTCGAGATTTACATTAGTTTTCACGCAACTCTAGCGGGGGCGCGGCGCAGTTTTATTTTGATTTTTCTCTGGCTTCTCGCTGCCTCTTTTTTTTTTTTCTTCTTTCAACTCGACTCGCGAGAGGACTCGCGTGTATACTACTGCGCTTCTGAGAGATCGGCAAAAAAATACTACCATCTTCGTGTCCAAAGCTTATTTTCTTTTATCTCTTAACGAATTTTTAGTTTCAAAACTACTCTTATTACGTCGAATTATGGACTGGGGCGAGGAGGAGTTTTTTTTTCATTTTATTTTCGGAACCCCGCGAGTGTCCGGGTAAATTTACATCTTGATTAATTACGAATGCTCGCAATCTGTCTTTCACCCGCTCTCTCTCTCTCTCTCTGTCTCTCTCTCTCTCGAAATCTCATCAAAATTTTGAGAAATTAGGACGCATTACTGAGTATGACAGTCTGTCATTAACTTTAAAAATAACACACTTGCCTTTTGCCTTCTCCCCCCTCTCTCGGCGTGGGCTTGGCCCTCCACCACCCACGTACATTCGTTTGAAAGTTCGTCCAAACTTCGATTAGGTCTACACCTTGTGCTCCGGGAGAAACTTACTCCATCAACTCCATTAACGAGCTTCTCTCTCTCTCGTCCGAGGCGCGCGTTATAAATGACTGGCAGAAAAATGAACTCAAACTCCAAAAAAAAAAAAAAAAAAATCTCGGACGGCAGCTATGATCGTTACAATCCTCCTTCTTTACCTTCGCAGTCAATAATTGCACTTTTACGGTGTGCGGTAGATTCAACTAATTCCTTTCAATCGCGATCATGTTTTCTCCGTTTTTACTTATCTTCTCCATCTCGAGTAGTAGAGGTAGCGTGTCTATGAATATATATTTTTTTTTAATCGTCTCGACGTATACCTGCGCGCGGTTCATTGTTCATTTAATATTGTGCCCGCGCCGAATCATTACACAGATATAAACGTCGTGGAAAAAAGCCGTAAAAATAGCGGTATACGGCCCCGCAGCTGCTTATAAACCCGTTCTCCCCCTGCCCCGACGTTCTTGAGAAAAAAAAGGGATTGCGCGCGCGCGCGCTGCGTCGTAAAAAACGTCGACGCTAAAAGAAAAAAAAATGTATATATATAAAATACACCTAGTCCTCGTGTATGTGCGACTCGCAGGCAGTGCACGGTCGGTATGGTCCCCCCTAATGCAAGCGCACGCGAACGTCTATATAATATAAAGTACGTGCGTGCCTGTGTGTGTGTGTGTGTGTGTGTGTGTGTGTGTGTGTGTGTGTGTGTGTGTACATGTTTGCTCGCTCGCAGCCGTAATTAACCCTCGATGCATGCACCAATATATACACACAACTCGATACTGCAAGTATATAATACAATTTTTGTATGAGTGCGTGGTTGTGTATGTGTTTCGCGCACAACTCGCGCTTATACCGCCTTATGAATATGCGGGCAAATTTAAAACGAGCAGTTTGTGCCTCCCCACCCTCGGAGCTGCAGCAGTTTTTTTCTTAGTACGCTACTATGCACGTATATGTGTGTGTATGAAAAGCGACGAAATACCTTATTTATTAACGGCGCACGAGTGACTTGACGTTAGCCAACGACATTTTCTTCCTTTTTTTTTATTCTTGTTTTTTTACGTCCGCTCTCGCTTTCTCTTTCTTTCTCGACTTGCTTGGTGTATGTGTGTGTGCTTGCTCGTGTGCGCGAGCGTCCGTGCATAGAATTTTTCAGAAAATAAGATGATTGTCGGTTAGTACGAGGAAAAAATTGTCGCATAACCTTGTTTCGCGAGGCAACGAAAATTGCTGCATAATTATTCGTTCTTACGCGAGCTCTTGTATGCGCGCAGGCTACTGTATATTGTGTAGGAAGCAAAGATAAGGTGAGCAACGTTTTTAAAAAAAGCGTCCATTGACTTTTTTTTGTTCGATTTTAACATTATCGCTCGGTTACGAGAATACGTAAATGTCGAGCGTTTGAGCTTAGGGTTGGTGGAGTTTTCGGAGCATTTAGAATAATGTGGTTAATGTTTTGTTACTCCCATTATTTTCATCATTGACTCTTGATGCCTTTCTGAGAACCAAATTTAAGATTCTATGCTACGTGTATACGATGTACTGTTGATCAAATTTTTATATTTGTAAATTGAGAATTATTTTGGAGGGAGTATAGCAATTTCAGATCAAGAAGGGAGGGGGGTATAAATTAGATTATAAATGAAATAAGATGAGTCATTTCAATAGAAATTTCCGATAGAGTTACTAATACCTCCGTTAGATATATTTTATATACACACTCAGGAGTTACATTTAGAAGAGCCGTGTACTCTAAGTACATAGTTGTACCGCTAGATGGCGTCGGACCAATTTCAATTCCAGCAAGAAAAATTCCGCACTCAACTCCATTAGCCAGCTTATCCAATTGCAATCTCAATATACAAGTGAATTATTATTAATTTCAATTGTTTTCATGAATTTTAGTTTTTTTTCAATAAATTCCGATTAATATCCGCTCCGAATATTTTAGAGTCGTGATTTCTCCGAATTTAGCCGAGCCGTAACTGCTCCGAATATTTCGGAGTAGCGATTTCTCGATTTTTTCTCGCCTGGCGACTCCGATTTCAAATCTTCAGTAGTATATATTATTTTTATTAAATTATGAAACGTAAATATACATATCTAATACATGGACTCTATACATAGAGTCAGTACATAATTAATTAATTATTTTTTACACTATGCACAAGTGAGCTTCGTGTCCGGCTGCTGTCCGTGATTGAGTGTGCTGGCCACAAATAGCGATGCCCAGCTCCTTTCTTCTCCACGTTGTCATCTTCGTCGAAACTCACAATGTGCTTCTTAGGGCACCCATGCACTTTTCCTATGTACGCTGCTGCACTATTACCTGCAGCGTTCGCGTGATCACTTTTTTGTACCTGTTCAGTACTACTTTTATGTTTTTTTCTGATATCCAGTGATAATTAACGAACTTGTTACGGAGCTCACAAATATACGTGCTGCCTCTTCGACAGCTCGAATAGGTAGTTTTTCGGAGTCGCGATTGCTCCGAATATTTCGGAGTCGCGATTTCTCGATTTTTTCTCGTCTGACGACTTCAATTTTCAAATCTTCAGTAGTATATTTAATTTTGTCTTTATTGTAACGAAAACTGTTTACATATATACCTATTTACATACAAATCTCAGCATATAGAATTTAATTTTCATCAGACAATTGTCTTGATCACGCGCACGTGACGCAGCGAGTTCACCGAGTCGTAGTCGGACTATGGGGTCGCGGTTCTTCGTCCACAGCGCAGTCGCCTCATGATGATTTTCGCTGAGGCCATCGCTACGCTGCGACTACACTGCCTCTCCAACTTTCTTGTGCCATTTTTCGTTACACCGAGCTGCTGTAGGTGTCGATATGTCGCAGCGAGTGTCGGGGTCTCCATGATTTCACCTAGTGCACCGACGACCATGATTGCCAGCTTTACCGGTGCCTTATACATCCTGGCCAGGGCTTCGGAGATGTTGAGGTCCCTGGGTACGGAGTCGACGTTTCTTTCCGTTATATGCAGCGTCGAGTTTTTGCCATATCTCACTTCCTTTATTCTCTCTTGGAGCTCGATGTTCTGCAGGTGAGACACGGCAACCTCGAACACGTACACAACATCCGGGTTTGTCGCGATGATGACGACATCCGGCCTGTTATGATGTAGCTCAGGCTCCGTTTGGATTTTGGAGCCGGCTCTAATCCTAATTTGTCTCTCGCCCCAGGAGTACTCAGCTATCAGTGCCGCCTTGCCAAATCGCAGCTGCGTGTGAACATGCTCAGGGGCATGCGTGCCTACAAGGATGCTCCTTATAAGGTGGTGTACCACGCAGTCATGCCGAGCCGTGTACTCCTGCGTTATGCAGGACGACACGACGTGATATGCCGTTTCGTCGGTATTGCAGCCCAGCCGGCACGTTCTGCGCCTCGCGGGATTCGCTCCCAGGCCGTGGACCTGTTCTTCGGCAGCCGTCCTTGCTGTTGTTGTCGTCCAGGTCTCTACTCTGTAGTCGGTAAGCGCAGGGAAGCGGATCTTGTGCTTCGCCTGTGTCAC